>VWZV01015310.1:23521-286064 GCA_013397155.1 Irena cyanogastra | reverse complement strand
AAAAAAAAAAAGGAGGGGTGGAAAAAGGCAGAAGTGAAGAGATCCCCTACGCTTGCCAAAGTCTTTGTCTCCGGATGAACAGCGATGGGGGAATGGACTATTCTAGAGAGGCTACTGGAAGCTGCCGTGCAGCAGCATTCTACTATGATAGGGAGGTAAGGGTCGCGGGAGAGCTACGGGGAGCACGGAGGGGATCTCCTCCTGTCCGAGCGGGACGGCCGGGAGCTCGGTGGCGCACGGTGGGTCCCGGCTGCGCGGTGCCCTTCGGCCGGGCTCTTCCGGGGTGTGCGTGGAGCTCGCGTGTGTTGTGTGTGTGTGTTTGTGTGTGTGTGTGTGTGGGCGTGTGTGTGTGTNGTGTGTGTATGTGTGTGTGTGTGTGTGTGTGTGTGCGCGTGTGTGTGTGTGTGCTGGGCAGGCTGGTATGCGGCATGGGGCGCGGAGGCGCGGGGACACCGCAAACGCCGCCGTCCTTGTCCCCGAGGAGCCACGGGGCACCGGACGGTCGTCGGGGAGACCCCGCTGCCGTCGGGGTCCCGCTGCCGGCGCGGCCCCTCGTCTTTCCTGGCCGTGCTCTCGGGGGCCCCAGGGCCCGTGTGATCGCCTTTCCGCCCGAGGGGCCGGGCGGGGGCCAGCGCTGGCCGCCGCTCTGTGGCACACGGCGGCTCGGAGGCGATGCCGCACAGCCTGCGCGCCCCCCGCGCGGCAGCGGGGCCGGTTCGAGGTGCCGGGGCCGGTTCGTGGTCTCGGGGCCGGGGCCGGTTCGTGGTCTCGGGGCCGGCGCCTGTGCCGGGGCCGGGGCCGGGGCCGGTCAGCACTGGACAGCTCCCGGCCGCGCGGCGGCGGCGCGCACTGACGGGCTTCTCTGTTGNGTGTGCGCGTGTGTGTGTGTGTGCTGGGCAGGCTGGTATGCGGCATGGGGCGCGGAGGCGCGGGGACACCGCAAACGCCGCCGTCCTTGTCCCCGAGGAGCCACGGGGCACCGGACGGTCGTCGGGGAGACCCCGCTGCCGTCGGGGTCCCGCTGCCGGCGCGGCCCCTCGTCTTTCCTGGCCGTGCTCTCGGGGGCCCCAGGGCCCGTGTGATCGCCTTTCCGCCCGAGGGGCCGGGCGGGGGCCAGCGCTGGCCGCCGCTCTGTGGCACACGGCGGCTCGGAGGCGATGCCGCACAGCCTGCGCGCCCCCCGCGCGGCAGCGGGGCCGGTTCGAGGTGCCGGGGCCGGTTCGTGGTCTCGGGGCCGGGGCCGGTTCGTGGTCTCGGGGCCGGCGCCTGTGCCGGGGCCGGGGCCGGGGCCGGTCAGCACTGGACAGCTCCCGGCCGCGCGGCGGCGGCGCGCACTGACGGGCTTCTCTGTTGCAGGATCCTGCTGACCGTGGTGGTGATCTTCAGAATTCTCATTGTGGCCATTGTAGGGGAGACGGTGTACGATGACGAGCAAACGATGTTTGTCTGTAACACGCTGCAGCCAGGCTGCAACCAGGCTTGTTATGACCAGGCTTTCCCCATTTCTCACATAAGGTACTGGGTGTTCCAGATCATCATGGTGTGCACTCCCAGCCTGTGCTTCATAACGTACTCCGTTCACCAGTCTGCTAAACAAAGGGAACGGAGGTACTCCACTGTCTTCCTTACCTTGGAAAGGGACCAGGATTCGATGAAGCGTGAGGACAGTAAGAAAATCAAGAACACGATTGTCAATGGGGTGCTGCAAAACACTGAGAACTCCACCAAAGAGGCAGAACCAGACTGCTTAGAAGTGAAGGAAATCCCCAATCCTGCTATCAGAACTACAAAATCAAAGATGAGGAGGCAAGAAGGCATTTCTCGATTTTATATCATCCAAGTGGTCTTTCGAAATGCCCTAGAGATTGGATTCTTAGTGGGACAGTATTTCCTGTACGGATTCAATGTCCCTTCCATGTACGAATGTGACAGATACCCTTGCATTAAAGAAGTAGAGTGCTATGTCTCTAGACCCACTGAGAAGACTGTATTCTTGGTATTCATGTTTGCTGTCAGTGGGATTTGTGTGGTGCTTAATTTGGCAGAACTGAACCACTTGGGCTGGAGAAAGATCAAAATGGCAGTGAGAGGAGTACAGGCAAAAAGGAAATCCATATATGAAATCAGAAATAAGGACCTGCCAAGAATGAGCATGCCTAACTTCGGCAGGACTCAGTCAAGTGACTCAGCTTATGTGTGAGGCTGTGACACAACTGAAACACTGGGCCAGGTGGAACAGACCCAGATACCATTAGAGAAAGGTACATTGCTTAGGCAAGCATTTTATCAAACAACCAAGAAAGCCATTAAGGTATTGGATCTGCACTTACTGAACTAGCTGCAAGATGCAGCGCTATATAAAAGACTGAAAAAACAACTATAAAACCATGCTTGACCTAGCCTTACAGCACAGCTACTATTATTCCTACTTTTCTTTCTAATGATTGGGTTTTATCTGTCAGTGAAGCAGCTTTTTGGTCATCATTAGGATGTTTACAGTTTGAACTGTCTGACTAATTGTTGTAAATGTGTAGAATGTTCATATCAAAAACTCTGCAAGGATACTCTATATAGGGTGGGGTGGGGTGGGGGACACTGTTGCAATGTGCAGGCATAAGCATGTTTTAAAAGGAGGGTAAGCACACAGTAAGGAACCTAACCACTGCTCAGTCTGTGTTCACGTATCTCACAGATGTCTTATTTTGTTTGTCTAAATCACAGACTTTATTCCTGGTGTGTATTACTAGCAATTTTCTATCATGGTTTGTGCATCAATTAGTTATGCTAAAAATAAATGCTGAATATAATTTTGCCATTTTTTCTTTGCCTGTCCACAGACACACACACGCACACACTCACACACACACACCAGAGACCTTAAACATCTTGCATTAGTTGTGATCTGTAGAATATATCAGAACATGTTGACTGATTCCCTAATATGTGCACGAATAAGATGGAGTTGGTTCATGCCAGCTGAGTTATGCATTTACCTACAATCACCTATGATGACACACATACCAAAGGAAGAGAGTTTCTTGCATTTAACTGTGAATATATCATCTTTTCCTGCTCTTATTTATGTAAGTGCCATACTTGAAACATCTAACTCTGTACTTAGTCAAAAGGTTGTCTTGGGATACCAGCTGGAGTGAAATGATTTTATACTATTTTTTGTTTATTTTATGCTATTTGTTTAGTCATGGCAATGGTGTAAAAAGCAGCTAAAGTATCTATTGGTAAATAAAGTACTTGCCTTCTTTTTTTTTTCTTTTTTTTGTAAGCCAGAGTGATTTTTTTCTTCTTTATTCTTGTGTACAATTGTAAAAAAACTTACAGGGTTAAAATAATTGACTTACAACAATTATTCTTCAGGGTTTAAAATGTCTTGTTGGTATTCTAAACTCTAAGCGACAAAACCTGGGAAATCAGGACTGTTTTTTATGTCTGTTTTCCTCCTTAAGCAAACTTCCTGTCTTCAAAGCCTGGTCCAAAGCCCACTGACACCAACAGCCTTCTTTCTGCTGACACTAAGGGCAACACTGTTGGCTGCCAAGGTCACTCTAGGAATAGCCAGAATACATTTACCCATAAATGAAACAATTGCAGCTTTTCATCAGGGAATCCAAATAGTAACCTCAGCTTTTCTGCCTTACAGCTGGTTTAAGAAATATGTTGTTCGTGTCCCATCAACTTACAGTTAAGCCACTGGGGCAGTCTCAAATGAATCTCTGTTAACAGCAATTATCTTAATACAGAATAGAATACTAAGATTTACTTAATGATTTTTTTAAACATTTTTAAAATTCATTCTGAATTATACAGTAAATATTTCTCTGGCAACAGTAGGAGTTGGATCAGGACTAAAAAACATACAAGTGCATTTCTAACTAAATAGTATCTGCCCTTTAAAGAAAAGGGCCAAAATGGTGCTGGAAAATTTGGGGGTACTTTATAGCATAAGAAGGAGACATGGGCTCAGAGTCACAAATGGCCTTTTGATTGTATTTTATGTCAAGCCTGAAAATGAATTTTATTACATATTGGCTTGAAGATGATGCATATAAATATTTTCCTCTTGGCTTACAACAAATACCTTAACATTCCATTCTTGCCGTTTGCCAGCATTGTCACTTTAAAAAAATGTTGATTAATTCTTAGATAGTCTAGATAGTCTATCCATTATCACATTCATCTATTGTCTTTTTTCTTCCACTGTGAAGCATTAAAGATGTGTCATGTTTTTAAAGATTTCAAAAATATTTTTCCTTATGTATAAATTTAAGAGTTTTCCTGATTTGATTATAGAAACCTCTAAAGATGGATTTCTCAAATTCTTTGTGATAAAAATGCGCACTGATATTGCTAGATGACTGCATGCTCACTGGAAAACTGCATGTTATTTTTAGAAGGACAACATGGCAGCTAAAATCTCCATCTGCAAAATAACAAGCTTCTAAAGATTATTATTTGGCACACAAATCCAAGTCTGATTTTCATTTTGCAGAGTCCTGGGATGGTTTTCAAAATCTCATTTTGAACAGATATTGAAAGGAAAAATATTCTTTGACAGACATAAGCACTCATTTAATGTTGAAGAAATGAGAGATTGCATGCAAAGCGCTTGATCCAGTGCAAATTAAAGTTGAAAAAACAAAACTTGTACTTCTTTGGGCTTTGGTTCAGGTTCAGCATATTTTCCTGTTAGGCAGAAGCCCTAATGCAAGTTTTTTCCAGTGGCTGCATAGCAGTTTTTAGTCAAACTTTAGTGAAGGTGCATGTCTTGAAAGCGATAAGATTTTAATACCTTAAAATTCTAAGGTAGTGTTTAGAAAGTATCTGTTTATATTAGTCAATGCAAATTACTCAGTTAATTTAATTTTTTTAATGTAGTTGCACATTTGTACTCCAGTAAATTGGGATTCTTCAGATTTGTCCAAAGAGAAGAATATCAGGAAATGTAAATGATGATTTATGTAACAGGATTAGTGATAAAGGAGGCAAAGACTTATATTTTGATCAACAGAAACATCATCCACCATACCTGGAATATGGCTTTTTATATTTCAGACAAGAGATGAAATGTGTCAAGAGATCAGTTATTCTAATCTTCCTTTTAAATTGTTATTTTTCATTTCTTACCAACCGCTCATTTGTCATGGACAAGAGAAATATAGCAAACACTTTTTTTTTTGTCAATGTATGTGAGAATCATATGATTAATGCTAATGGACTGTTTGCATGAAAGCTGACTATTCATTTACAGAATAAATGCTTTAAAATTGTCACAGCAATGGAAAAGTGTGTTAACTGAACAGAACTGAGTGAACATGAAGCTGAAGAGCACGTTACTGACTACTTAGGTCTTGTTTCTGCCTCAGTGAAATAAATTAATCTCACCATTGACATCTCTGTAAGGATCAGACATTAAAATGAAAATTGAGTTAATGTTTGTTTTCTTCATTGTTTACATTATTTTGCACTGGTGGACAACATTATATGCCATGATAAGTGCAAACATAAATGCTATGTTCACAAAGCTTCTATGGAAAATTGCAACAGAATCTAATAAACTCTTAGTTTAATGTAATTTTAAAATATACATAAAATAATGACATTATTTCATTTCTGTATAGACTTGATCTTGTGCTTTCCACACCTGTGTGAATTTCAAAAACGATTACATAGGGGTTATGAACCATTTCACCAGATATGTATAAGATACAATGAGAGTCTATTAAAATATTTTTTAAAAGATGAATTTCTTTTTCATAATGAAAACTAGCTGCATTTTTACGTGTAGCATTTTTGCATGGAGAAGCTGAATTCACTGGTCCCATAAAGAGTTTGATTTGAGAGACCTCTGACTTTGAAGAAATGCAAGGGTTTTCAGCTTTTTCAAGGGAAAACTGAAGACCAAAGAGACCAGCTGAGATTAATGAATCACAGAAGCGGTCAGATGGATTTTATTTTGTTTTACATTAAAGAAGTAAGAAACACTCAGAATCTTCAGAGTCGGTGCAATGCTTTTCTTGCATTATACCAAATAGGGTAGAACAAAGCTGCTGCTATGTAGATAACTATAGGAAAAGACATACAAGAAATGCTAAATGTGAGGAAGAATAATTTTCCTGAATTTTTCAAATAATACTTTTTTTTCAGGGCAAGATCAGTTGGGCATTGTGCCCACATTCTTTTGGCTTTATTTTGCTTGACTATAACTGTTTCACCTTGCTCCTTCAACAAAACAGGTTAGAGGCTTTTGTTTGGTCTGCAAGTATAGAAATAGGAATTTAAAAAATGGGTCGTATGAGGAGAACACAGGCATATGTTTTCAGTACTTAGAGTCTGGTCTGGTACTTCATGAATTTAATGACAAGACTGTTTTCTGTGGGACCAAGTCAATTCTCATCTAAGTGAAATACTTTTATTTCATGAGGTTAACAGGCGAGATTACAACATTTCTGTATTGCACATCCATCCCTGAATATTTTGGAATATTCTTCACAGAAATTCTATTTTATTGTAAGCTTCCCAAAAACTCACTAAGTTAGTATCAGCTAATAATACCAGATCCTAAACATCACCATATTCTCAATGAAATTGTGATAGCACCTTTATGAAGAAAAATTGGGCTAGGAAGTGCTTCATATTATGTCTGTTAAAATGTACTAAAGAAGCCAATCAGAGTCAGCAGCCCATTAGATATGTGCAGATAAGGAGTATTCCCTGGCACTGCATTAAAAATAAACCATGCATATAGATGTATATATGAAGCTAAATGTTTGCAAGATTGTTAAAAGATTTTACCCAAATTGAATTAGCATGCTACAAATTGAATTTCAGAGGTGGCTACAGAAGTCACATATCCAGAGACAGAAACTGAGCTAGATGCAATGACCTGACTGGATCTTTAACATGCAAAATCCCCAACAATCACCCTTTTCCTGTGACTTCTGGAGTATGGGCTATGCCAATTACTTCAGAGAGTTTAGTTGAGCAGGTGTCTCTCTAAGTGATAGCTTTTAAGAGGCTTGTCTTCACAACATTAAAATCTATCAGTTTTTTCTTGGTGGTGCCTGAAATACAGGATGAATCTGATCTCTAGGTTATGGAGACCCACATATAAAATGACTTTCTAATATCCCCTCAAAGTGAGAATTGCTCTTGTACTCTTGTATTCAACAGAATGTGAAAGTAAGGCAATTTGCTATTAATCCACCTATAGTTTTGCATATGTAATGTGACAAAAAAGGACATAGAAGGGTTACCAGTACCTGGATAATAATTAATACACCCTTAAGTGATTACACAAGTCTTGACTTTTGTTTCTTTCACTGAAAACAGTATTTTGTGCATATGATTTATCTATAAATATATTTCATGCCACATAATTAAGTGCAATTTTCATTTTTTGAAATATTTTGTGAAGTTTCCAATGAAACCCTGATTGATGTTTTCATTTTTTTTAGAGAAAGGTTAAAATACTACTGTTTGAAATCAGCTCTCTATTTTCTGAAAGATGTTACAATAATCAATCCTATATTTTAAATCTACTAACAAATTGGGGTTTTGTTTGAGGAATGCTAAAATAGAAAATTATTTGTACCAGTAATGCAACATTACATTTAGGAGACAAGGTTTCCTTTTCAGCAACAAGCTTTGTTTGTCAAATCTTAATTTTTTTTTTTTTAGTTTACATTGAGCAGAGATTTTTAACGTGTTAGAAGTACATATTGTGAAGAGATAACTTTAAGGAAATGTATAACAGCAAATTTGGGGGAAAAAAGTAAGGACTTGTGTGTATTAGAGAAAAATAAATGTGCTATGGGCTTACTTTTTCCTACTTCTTAGCAGTTTAGGGATTAAAGCATATTCAGAACATATCCCAAGCAAATATACAAGATTCTTTGCATTATCTCTTACGTAAGCAAAATGTTTCTAGAAATTATTTCTAACTATTTTCCAGCTTTACTTTGAATAATCTAAATAGTGCATTACAATGTCCAAAGCCATCATGAATAGTGATGTTCCTGGTTTCACCCCTAACTTCAGGGTTTGTTTTGAAAATGCACCACTGCTCTGTAACAAAAACCATTTTGCCATCAGAAAGCCTGCCTGTCAGAAAACAGGTGGTCCTTGACATGGATACCAAGCAGACTTTAATGGAGCAACCAGACCTAAAGCTGCACATTAAAGGGTGACTTGTGGTGAGCATGTTATGAATGGAGTTACTGCAAGGCCAAAACAACTTAAATAAAGGGGCTTCCACATTTGCACTGCGTGTGATATTCAGGTGCAAGAGACTCAGGGGTTCTGAAGAAAGAGAAGGGCCATGGGAATTTCTTTACTTTCTCCTTTGAAAAAAGAAGAAAAGATCTGTACTAGCAATGTATCTTTGTGTAATATCATGTCTAATTCTACATATGTACATATGTACAACTCTGAGAGGAGTCCACATGCAGTTTAACACAGTTAAACGCCCACCAGCAGGTGCTAATTGAGCAATATTTAGTTTGCGTATATAGAGAAAAGGCACGTTCAAGTCTTTACCACCATTTTCTCACATGCAAGTGGAAACATAATTTTTAGAGCCAAGGAAATAATTTGTTACATCTGCTATATATGTTTGTACCAATTTTCCCAAAGTGAAATTCTTCATATTTCTCTCTCATGAAACTGTTGATGTTCCTCTGTTTATAAAAAGGTGGAAGAACATTTCAAAAAAAATTTAACATGTTTATATCAATGTCACAACTTGAAGTTTGTTTTTTTAATTCTGTGTGGTGCAAATTTTCTTCATGTATTCTTCAATTTAATATTCTGGTTGTTGTTTGGATTGTGACTTGTGCAACTACAGGGAACTGTAATTTTTCTTTTTTTTATTATTAATATTGCTAACTCAGATTTTGCACATATGTTAAGGTATTGTAATTCTTAAAGTGTCAGCAAATATAGAATTTTTTAAGAAATACATACAGGGCATCCAATTATGTTTTATTTAGTTTGTGGGAGTTTTGTTTAAAAAAAAACTGGTAAAACATAAGGCTTTCATTGATCACTTTAAGTATTATTCTATTTTTAGAAATTATTTCTCCTGTATTTATTTTTGTAATTTTTATGTTAGTGAAGACTGAAAATTTTATCTGCCTTCAGCTATGTGATCTATAGGTCAAACTTCAGCTTACTTTAAACCAATAGGACCACAGAGCATGAACAACCAAGGGACTCAAAACACTTAATGAGGCACATTGAAAAAGAAGTGAATTTTAGAATGATGTTGATCTTATAAATAACATATACTGAATTAAATCAGTCTTTATGGCCTAATCACACATAAGTGAATACATTATCATGTATTGCTGGGAGTCATGCCAAGAAAAAGCCAGTGTCAGTGACCAATAAGAAGGATTTCTTTAAAATCATTACCTTTTTAGTTTCTCGAATAGTTGTTTAAAAATCTCTTAAAATGATGCAAAGATCAAAATGTAACTGTGATACTTGTCCCTTTTCTTAAATTGCTGAAGCACAAGTTTTAAATACATCTCTATTGATAAAATACTTCATAGAATCACAGAATATGCTGAGTTAGAAGGGATCCGTAAGGATCATGCGGTCCAACCCCTGGCCCTGCACAGGACACCCCAAGAATCACACCATGTGCCTGAGAGCAGTGTCCAAATGCTTCCTGAGCTCTGGCAGGCTGGTGCTGTGACCACTGCCCTGGGGACGCCATTCCAGTGTCCATGCTCCCACAGGTGAAGAACCTTTTCCTGATATCCAACCTAAACCTCCCCTCAGTTTCATGACGTTCACTGGGGTCTGTCAGTGTCACCGCAGAGAAGAGACCAGTGCCTGCCCCTCTCATCCCCTCACGAGGAAGCTGCAGACTGCAGTGAGGTCTCCCCTGAGTCTCCTTTTCTTCAGGCTGAGCAGAACAAGTGACCTCAGCTGCTCCCTGTACGGCTGCCCCTCCAGAGCCTTCCCCATCCTCGTGGCCTTTCTTTGTACTTTCTCTAACAACTTAATGTCTTTTTGTGTATTGTGGTGCCCAAAACTGCACACAGGACTCAAGGTGAAGCTGGCCCAGTGCAGAGTAGTACTTCTTTTTTCATATGTGTGTACTCTTCAACTTTGCTTAGCAGGCAGTCAAGAGAGAAGGGGTTTTAATTGTACAGGTTTTATTAGACTGCAGTAAGAGCATAGGCAGATAAAATATTTATAGCATGATTTTTGAATTTGGCAGCATGACTCCTATTAACATTAATGGAATTTTTACAGCTGAATCTTAGTGCATTGAGTAAAAAATATCCTCATGTTTGCTCAACAACTTAACCTTTCTACTGTAAATTAATAAAGTATTTTGAATTAGTTTTAGACTAATTAAACTTTGTAGCCCTCTTGTACTCTTTCATGGAAACACATATCGGGGAGAAGCTAGCTTGTCAGCATGAGCATATGGTTATCTAAATTTAGCCTATTTTATTGAAAAGGTGTCAAATTTGATACATTGGAACTGTGGCACCATTGGAATAGAACCTTACACTTTGCAGTATTAGAGTTTAAAGCGATACAGTGTGCCAAAGAACTCTGCAGCATTGGATATTTGATTCCTTTCAGGACTGAAAAGCCTATGAATATTTGTTACAATGACCTTCTCCTTTGAATAAAGGAGAAAGAAAGGAATTCTGCCAATATTACGGTCAGGAGGTCCTTGACCATGCTGTCTCCTTAGGAGAGCTTCTGAAACAAAAATATAAAAATGTAACTGTGTTTAGACTACCAGTCCTATCCAAACTAGAGTTTTGCTTAGAAATGTCCCCTTCTAGACTATGAATGATACTATGGGGCTGTGAGAGCTTCTGCAAGGCTGCTGCAATCCTGTATGAAAATATTTAATTGTAATTAACACCTGAGTTGCCACTGGTTGTCTGTCTGTCTTGAAGGTACTGTATGACTTGCTTAACTATTAAAACAGCTAATCTCTCTAATTTGTTTTGAGCAGCATTTCTTCACACAATATCTACCAAGAGACAAAACTCTCATTAAAGCAACCGTGCGTTCTCAGATTTTATCCTAGGACAGTTCATATCCTTGCAGGAACTACAGAATGCAGAACTGGCTCCAGCCTGTTCAGCAGCATTAAGCAAAACCACGGGGGAGGGAGGGAGAGAGAACAGGAAGCGCTGGCTTTGCCAGTTTTCTGCTGCTAAGGAGAAGTGGGAAGGAAAGCTGTGCTTGTCCTTGCCTTCACCCTGTCCTCACTTCTCAGAGGCGGCTGTCACCTCGCATATGCGACCGTTCCCTGGACCCAGCAGCTGTGGCGAGCTCTGTGATTGTACTTACTGGTCTCTCCTGCCTGCTGGTGCCTTTGCAGGGGCTGTAATGGGCTCAGCAACTGAAAGACCCTGGCAGTTGCTAATTCTTGCTTGTCCAGAGATTCTTTCACCATCCTTCATATCTCATGTTTTTCTTGTGCAAGACAGCTGAATTACCAAAAGTCCAAGGCAAGACTTGATAGTTCATGTATTCGCTCCATAGTCCAACAAAAAAAAAAGGGTTTATTAAACACAGGAGTTTTAAAATGAAATGAAGGCTGTAATTTCTCAGTTGCTAAGAGATATACACAGCAAAATTCTTTATGTTGGAACATTCATCCAGAAATGCCGACTCATTAGAGAATAAATGCATATTTCAAGTTAAATTCTACCTAAGGAAATGTGAGGATACTCCTGCCAATGTCAATTAGAAATTCTTAGACTTGTCTGGAAAAGAACATAATGTCACATGCAAATTAGAGAGAAGACTGAAAAGCAATAAGGTTAACATTTGCTAAAAAGTTCTCCGATATTTATTAAAAAAATCCCACTACAGTTAAAAAGCCCTGAACTTCCTCCTGAATTTCCTTTTTTACTACTGATAAGCATAATATGTAATTGTCCCTGTGCTGTTTTTCAAAAATCTTTTTAGAAACTTTTATTCTGATTCTCATCATACTCAGAGCTCCAGGATAGTTCGACACTGAAGATGAAAATACTTAAATAAAGATCCTCAAATTGTAGTCTTCCAAAGAAGAAAAACATAGTTGGCTGTACACTCTAAAAATACTTTAAACTGTTTTTAAAAACAGAATTTATCAAGACAATAATTAAACAAGTGTGAGAAGAGACTAACTTAAAGTGTTTTAAAAACTGGGGCAATGAATTAAGATAGTCCCAAAAAAAAAATTTAACATACTGTGTGGTGAATTTGTACTTTGCTGGATCTGGCAGCCCTGAAATGGGTAAGCTTCATGTCCCAGGTCCAACCAGTAGAGAGACTGAACCCATATTCTCAGGATGCACACACACAGAGTGCACACACAGGAACATCAGACATAAATGTGCCTGGCTACACGGATCAGACACAGAACACTCACATGGAGCTCATCCCACTTCCATCTGTTGTGTGGGATGGAGATACCCCAGGGGAAACATGTATGTGTGTGTGTATATATATATATATACACATACTCACATGTACAGCTTGCCACGAGATCTCAGTCTCCTCCTTGCTGTCACCTGGACATACGAGCCCCTGAAGCTGCAGCCTCACTGCAGCTGGTGGTGCAGACCCTGTGCTCACAGAGACACACATATATACACACACCCAAAGCTGACACTGGGTTTCACTCACTCAAGCCTCTCCAGTTGCTTTCACACTGGCACGGGGAATTCCTGACTCGTGGTCTGACTGCAATTG
Source organism: Irena cyanogastra (assembly GCA_013397155.1). Lineage (NCBI taxonomy): Eukaryota > Metazoa > Chordata > Aves > Passeriformes > Irenidae > Irena > Irena cyanogastra. The sequence goes on along the minus strand of VWZV01015310.1, from coordinate 273,323 downwards.
CTGGCACCCAAGCCCTGGTACGGACACACTCTGTAGAGAGTCCCTCACCGAAAGAAATTTTGAAAGAAGATGGGACAGGCTGAGCTGGTCAGGTGCAGCTCTCGCCAGAAGAGCATACCAAGGAGAAAACTGCCTAACTAGCCTTTTTGTCACTTCTTATCTCACACAAGTTCCTCCCAAAATTGTCTAGATTGCTTTCTTTCCCCAACTTTGGCTTTTCCCTTAAATGTCTCATAATAAATCTTGAAATGAACTTCTCTTGCATCCCATGATATGTCCCATATCCTAAGGCATATTCCCTGCTTCAGCTAGGGTAAAACCATCAAATGATGCTGTAGCCATAACTCATGTTGATAGCCATAATATCCAGACTGGTCCTGAGGGTCTACTAGGGCAGCTCTGAGAGAAGCCTAGAGAGAGCAACCCTTCCTTTGAATCTTTAATTTGGGTCTTCTCCTTGCTTTTGTACTCCTGCACTTCTCTGGTCTTGTAGAGATGAGCATTTTATGGGCTGATGGCTCCTGTGATGGGTGTTGCAGTAATTGCAAAGGGTGTATTTTGAGTTTCCCCACCTGCTGTTATCTGTCTCCTTTTGTGGATGTGCAGATGATCTTCAATCACATAAAAATCTTTTGTCAGGTACAAATGCAGGTTTTAGAATATTTCCTATGATTCTCTGAGAGCTAATAGCAGAAATGCATGATAGAAAAACTGAATTTGTTGCAGCTGTATCTGTGCAACATCCTCTAACATCTTTCAAAGTGCTGAAGGAGATTTAATACAATGGTGAGATTTTTAAAGAGGAAGTTGAGCTGTGCAAATAGGGAAGGTTTATTCTGCTTATTTTGCAAGGGCAGTCAATTATTTTTTGTCAGTTCTTTCCTCAACTAAGTGGAAGAATTTCACAATAACATGAGTGAAAATTTGGCTTGACACTTGTTAAAGAATTCAGTCCTGAGGAGTCTCCTGCAGAGAAGAGGATTTGAGACCTGGCGCCAGTGGCTTAAAACATTTTGTCTGGTTCTTCTGCACTCTTAGATCCCATACCTATGAATACTCTTACATCCCATACCTATCAACACTCTTAGAACCCATTTTTAGCTAACAAAACAGCTTCTGTCCTTTGGCATGCACTACATTTCTTTCTTGGATCGAGACATTGAGCTCTATGGCCAAATCAACAGGAAGAATGCCATGATTTCTGTAAAGGCAGCAGAGTACCTGAGCGTTTAGGGTAATTTTCATCTAAAGTTTTCATTTAATAGTTGAAATAAATTACCCTTTTATATATAGTGTAGTTTCCATGATTCTATTAATATTAATAACTGTGTTATTTAAACTACATAGCAAAAACTTAAAATCTGGAAAATTTTGACTATCTTTGATTTACACTTTCCTAAAACAATGAAGGAGCAGGTAGACCTGTTTTGTCACTTTTTTTCCTGGGTTCATTAATTTTATTAATCTGGTTAGTTCAAATGATGGAGTGTATCTCAGCTCCTGTGCTTGTAACTCTTGTCCCTATTTTCCAGCTCGATGGCTGTTGACAGACACAGGAGGAAGTATTTCAGAGCATATAAAATGCCTCTCATGAATGTTCTGTTAGAATCCCAGCAACGTCTACTTGAACAATTTTGCAATGTTCTATTTCAGATGGCAGGTCTGAGATCACTGGGAAACACCAGCTCGCTGCCTGCCCTCTTGCAAAGGCAGTGCAGTAAGTGCAACACACATGGAAAAGACAAGGACATAAACAGCTAGACGATAAAGAATGTGCAGAAATATTTGCAGTATAGGTTTCCCATCGCGGTCTGGACACTTTTCACCTATGAACAGAAGGGATAACTTCACTGAGATTAGTAGAGTGTGTAAAACCACATTTTCACCATGTCAACAGAGAACCAAGTCTGGCACTGTTTTTACAACTAGGTAATGTCATAAAAATATAATGCAGGTTATTCTGTTGTGCAATTGTTACAGCTTTACATCAATATGAACTGTAGAACTGTACGACACCTCAAAATAAGTAAGACAGCTTTTAAAAATCTTTTTGTTCTGTTCACATTTTTGGTCAATTTGCTAGTTCCCATTAAACTCACACGTGTGTCAAAATACTTATGTGTATATATATCTGTATAGTAGAGATCTGAGGTTGCATTGACCCCATCTGTGTTTAAGCTGTCCTTTAAATCCTTGTGAAAGAAAACATTATAAAGAGTCCTGTTCACTGCACAGACATCCTAGGCCTTCCGTGGGCACAGTTCTTCGACAGCTGCTTAGCCATAGGCTTCTTTTGACTTCATTCAGGTGACTTTAAAAGCTAATGACAGAAACACTTGTTAAGGAAAGTGAATGGCTCAGCCCCATGGCACAGCAAAATGTCTTCTTATCACAGTGAGAGAAAATGCAGTCACCTTTATTTAAGGGTTATTTTGTGCAACCACACATGTTGAATTTGGCAGTTATACTTGTTTAGTTACTCTACGGACCTGACTACTTTGAGGAAATCTGTACATCTCTGTGAGCCATCTAGTCCCTCTACACTTTGCTGTCACTCACTCACTAACCAGGAGTATTTCTAGTCTGCAGCTGCACAGCTGTGTTCAGTTGGTGTAATGAGCCTGGCCATCCTGTCACATAATGTCTGCTGAGTGCAATCCTACTAAGGTTCAATGGCCCCAGTTTAACTGAACACAGATTTTGTTATATTCAACTGTGGGCAATTTGGGGACTCTATCCTCAGTATACTGTGGGTTTTCTCTGAACCTTTAGATTTTGGTAGGACTACACTGTTATAAAAGGGAAAATCATGAAGTGAAATTTTTTTCTGTTGTTATAGGGCCATGATAAAACAAGAGGCCTCAATAACAGTTTTATGAAAAATGTATTGCATGTTACATCACAAAAATAACAATAATCTTAAATGGGATGTTTTACTGTAGCAAATTTTAGTTCGCCCTTCTATGGCTTATTCATTTTGTTTCCTTCCTTGAATGTGTGGGGTTCCTTATTTCTATAAATACAGCTTTTTTTTCATGTAATATCTTTTGATATCTTATGTGCAAATAGCAGTCTGTGGCTGCCAGGTTGGAAAAAATATGGCAAAGATAAGTTACACAGTGTCAGGAAAATAAGAGTCTAGAATGAAGCTTAGAGGAAAACCAAAGGCCTAGTAATTAAAAATCAGCACCTTTCTGGTTTCTAGTGCTCTGTCCTTAGTAGTTGGTGAGCCCTTGTTCCTAATTGCTAGGAAGCTATTCAAGCATCTGTTTGAATCTGTTAACTGATATATCACACATAAGTGATATATCATACAGATCACATCTAAGTCATTAAATAACTCAGCTTTGCCAGGTTCATTATCATTCACCTTATATATGTAGCTCATATATGACCCACATTACTAAATCACATAATCCCTAAATCAATCATCCCTAAATCACATCAATATAATTCAAAGTCTTCTCCTGGCATTCCTATAATAAAGTGCAATGGCCAAAAGACTACCCTTGGCGTTTCTAAGCAGCTACAGCTGTTTGAGAGACATTTTTAGCTAATTGGTTCAAAAACTTCCTTAACTTTAGCAAGTTAAACTGTTATATTAAAAATCCTTGCTCTGAATGAGTTTATTCCAGCTAAGAACCTGTAGTTAAATAGATTCACACATCTTTCTCTCACCCTCTGTCTTACAGTACTGCACAAAAAGATGTACATTGAAAGCAAAATAGCATCAGTTCTCTCCACTTTCAGGTTCATCTGTTATGCCTACAGAGGTGTTTATAGCTCTAAAAATATCCTGGAAAAATAAAGCAAGATCTGGGAGTGAATTAAGCCTGTAGATCAGTGAAAGGGCAAGGCAGAGACAGGCAGTACTTCTAGTGCAGGATTAGCCACAGCGGAGGATTGTCTGCTCACCTCAGGTCAGGAATCGCAAACAGCTCAAAATCTGACAGCACCTGGCAGTCCTGCTATCAGCACCTAAAAGACTAGCAGAAACTTTGGATTGTGTAGGAAATGATAATTTCCCTGGAAATCATGCAACATTTTCATGCATGATGAAATTTTTCATACTTGCTATGGCATTTGTGCATGGAGCCAGCATTTAGTGCTGTTACGATTTAGGACCAAGAACTCATTCAGATGTAGACAAATTTTATTTCAGGAGGGTCTGACCACTATCTAAAACTCTGGCCAAGAAGAAACATTTAAAATTTCTGTTCATTAATTGGCTGTAGATACTTGAATTCAGCCCAAGGATGCTTATAAGAAAGTGATGGGTAATTCTTCAGCTTTTCTGAGCAAAACCAGATGAATAGAAGTGAATCTCATTATGCAAAAATCTTGAAGGTGAAAGAACTGGGAATTCAAAAAATATTTTCCATATGCTGTGTGGTGACACCTGACAAGAATTTGATATCAAGGGGAAAAGTGAGATGTGCATCTAATTGCAGCCTTCTATCTTCTGCAAAATTATTTGTATGGCTTATTTACCAGCTTTGCAGGTCCACTTTTTCTAACCACCAAATAATGTTTTCATTTTAGTAAGGAATGGATTTTAATTTTAAACTTGCTATCTTTATACCCAAAAAACCAAAAAACAAAACAAAACAAAACAAAAAAAAAAAAAAGAAAAAGAAAGTATACACTACAAATTTGTACTGATTTATTGAGAAATCTGCAATAACTTTTTTTATTTAGTGAGTGTGAAACTCAGTTTTCATTTTTCAAAGTGACCACTCAATTGAATACAGAATATGTCCCTAAAAGTTTTTTCTATTTGTTTGGGATGCAAATTGTAGGTACTTTTGGCAGATCTTCTTGAAAGAAATTTCAGTCTTTTTTTTTCACTGGCAAAAAAGCCTCTTCAGCATAAGTAATTCCTTTGGCCAGTTTGCTTAATTTAGCAATTTGCCTTTGAAAATTAAAACTGTGTACCTAATCTGTTCTAATTTATTCTTCCACTTAGCTAAGACTATTGAACAGTGCCTTTGTGCAAGGTTAATTTCGATGACCAGCTTTGCTATTATTGCTTGAGATTTAGCAAAGACAGCGTAAAATACTCATCACTTTTTGTCACTTTCTCAGTAATTTAGTGGCTATTGCACACAAAGACAGGTGTATGATCAGCCCTGCTACATTTGCACTCTCTACCTGTGAAGCAAACATTTCTGGCTTGTCTGTGTTAAACAAATATGCAAATTCATAGCAGACTGCTGTCCTGACAGAATATCTTCTAGTAATATTTGGTAACCATGACGATTGTACTTAGTCTGTGTAATCACGCTAATTTGTTCACTGTAATTCTTACCTGTATTGTGGTTGCCCAGCCACTATATGCCATTTAATACTGCTGTTTAAGTCAGGTTCTTCAAACTGTTCAATTTCTTTTTTTTAGCCACTACTTGTCTGCTTGGGAAAGGAACATGAATGGTATGATAATGTGACAGGTCTTTCTAATAATGTGGGCTTGCTTATAAAATAACCACAGAACGCAATGGATCTAAAATGTAATGAAAGCTGCAAACTAATTCGCAGTGATTAGCGCCTCTATGACATGAGCATCTCAGGCCAGATGAGGAAAAGAATCCTGTGGAAATATTACTTATTGAGCTGAGAGGTAAACATCTCTCTGTACCAAATGGATTCTGTGAAAGTGCTTTATAAGTTTTTTTTTAAAAAACCAACCTATGTATATAATTACCTGTTTTGTTCTATCATTAATTGCAGTAAAGGAGGGCAGAAACCAGTGAAGTGAAGAATGGACAGAACAGGTTATGAAGCAATAATTCTAAAAACTATTCATTCTTTGAAAAAAATCTTTGTTTATTGAAACTGTCGGAGAACTAGATAAAAGTTTCATCATTTGAATTTTCACCAGTATCAGAAAAGAAATATTTAAAACTAATCTTATTTAATCTTTAAAACTAATATTAATTTTGATTTACTAATTAAATAATGAAGATCAAAATAGAAAAATAGAAGACAGTGCTTTGCCATGTAGGTAAGACACTCTTATTAAATATAATTGCTGTTCATCTCATCTGATGATCATGTGAACATTTGCATTTGTACAAACCTAGTGTCTTCCTGTTAGTTATGTGTATGTAGCTAAGAGACGAATTTGGTCATTGACTTCATTTGCTGTCACATAAAAGTAACCAGATTACTTTGATAGGAAAAACCATAGGGAGAAAAATTAATATATCTGTATGAATTAATTTGATTTAACTACTACAGGACTTGATTTAATGATTAAACACACTCTGTTCTCTGGTAAAAATCAGGTGCCAGATGGTGTACATAGCAAAATATGTTTGCTCCATACCTGCAGGTTTTGAAGTAAAATACAACCTTCCTAACATCTGTCATACCACCTCAGGACAACTGAAAGTCCACAAAGTAGACAGATATTATCAGACTACAGAAGGCAATGTTGAGTAGATTTAATCTTAATTTTATACAGATAGTGGCAAAAAATAGTTAGGAACATAAACAGCATACCAAAAAATATCAATTCCATGCAGCATTTTACATCTAATTTGTAGATTGTCAGTTGTGCAATACCAAGTTTCTCAGAATAGCCACAATTGTCATATATAATTTATTCTGTAGTTTCCATTGCTAAAAAGAAAAATGTACAGAGAGTTATCTAAAAATGTGTTGACATGCTGGCTTGTATATAAATAATAAATACTTTTGTATTATCTCCTAAGGGAGCTGTCAGAGAAGAACTCCAACAACCTAGGGTATCTTTTCTTTTTCAGTGGGGTTGATATACACAACATTGTTGTTCCAGTCAAACGCAGGATCTGAATAAGTCCAGAAGCATCAGTAACTTAAGAGAGTTATTTTGTGGAACTGTATGGATACATACAGTCCCATTTGAATTACTGAGAGGTTGTGTTCACAGCACACAATGCAGGAGTATGGAATACTCCTGACTGACTTTAAGCCCAGTTTTTAAGCTACTCAGGGCTTTTAACGAGAGTAGCCTTCCCCTTGAACTTCAAGTGTCTCTTCAGAGCATTTCAGAGTGTTGTGAATCTTTTATTTCCAAACTGGTCAATTCCATGGAATATTGAGTGTCTGCTTTGAAAGTCCTAATATATAAAAATTCTATGGCATATAGAATAATGTGCAATTGTGTGGTCTTATGAGCTGACATTTTTCACACCCGTAAAGGAGTCTGAAATATGTATGTTCCTTTTTTTTTTTCCTCTTAAATTGGTTAAAGATTTTCTTTTGAATAAGGAATTTAGGAAAAATATACTTTTCTTGCATTGTACTTGAATTTTTATTGCATTAGCAGCCTAAATAGTCTGTATCCAGAAGTGTGAGAGGAATGAGCAGACTTCCATGCTGGATTGAATTTGACTCCCCATTCCAAACAAACAGAAGAGGCACCTGAATCCAAGGCTTCGGGGACAAAAGGCAGTAGCAGTTCTGTTGCCATGCTGAACAGCCTGGAGGAGCCAGTGGAACCTTTTCATGCCCCTGGTGTTAGACACGTATTCCAAACATCATTCAGATGTCTTGTGCTCTGCTATTAAAATGTCTCGTGTTTTTTGATGAAAAATGACTGAGATAATGTCAGGCATTGAAAATAATGTGTCAAAATTCTGTAGGAAAATCACCAGACTATGCCATACCTTAAACTGATCAAATACTTAAATGACAGCCTGAATCTGAATACTTTCCTAAAGGGGTATGGTTAAATACTTTTCCGTGCTGCAGCCTATGACTTTGGGTATTTATTTGCCCAGCTTTATTAAGTTTAGTAAGAAATAAATTCTATAGTGTATTTCATTTTTCAATTTTGTTCAATGGATTTTTTCAGTAATACTATATTTAGAGGAATTTCTTCTTTGCAAAAACATTTTTTCCGATGTTCAATCTGAAAACTAAAAGCTTGAAAACCATCTTGTCTTTAGGTATTTCTCAGAACCCTAAGTATTACTCAAAATAGTTGATTTTTCTTCTCTAGCACCAGTGTCTGAAATGATATTTGAAGAGAAACAGAACTATATATTAGAATGTTCTTCCCTCTTCCTTGTATTCTCAGGGAATGACACTTCTTGAGACATTTTGTTGATAGCACCAGTCTCAGATATTGTATCATATCTGTATTCCTAAGAATGACTGTGTGACATTTGCACTAAATAATGTGCCATTTACAAATGAATCAGAACAGTCTGGCTCAGTACGGAACCTAATCAATATAGCAAGAAACATTGCACTCAGAAATGTTCTGATTCAGACTCTACACGAAGCAGTTTTCCCTTATAATGATAGGAAAAAAAGGGTATTAGATATACACTAGCTGAACACCTCCAGTCCTTCTACATTTCCCCAAATCCACTATGCAGAATAGTCTGCAACAATTATGACATTTTAATGATTGAAATCAAGGCTGAAGCCCGGTTGTGCTGAGTGCAGTTATTTATATTTTGGTCTCATTTCAGTTTAATGCAAAAGAAGAGGGATTTGCATGAGCATTTTCTGTCCTTCACCACAGCTGGAAGTGTAGGCATTGTCAGCTGCAGTCCATTGTCAACCTGGAAACCTGCCATTCGGCTGAGAAAAGGCTTATGGTTGGTCTAACCTTGCAATTTCTTGGGGGCAGGTGGACTTATGGGCCAGAACACCTGCCTGCTGAATGACAAGCATTGGTTCTCTGTGAGTCATTTCAAAGACTTAAGACATTGCTTATTCAAGCAATTTATGTAAATAACTGGCAAAAAAAAAAGGAATGGGTGAATGAAGGCATGGGCAGGTAGTAGACTGAATTATTTTGCTCTCTTGACAGTCATTAAAAACTAAGTGGGAGACAGAGAGGCCATCTAACTCCTCTTCAGGGCTCATCTTTGTATCTTGACCCTCCGAAACAACACTCTGAGCCTGGGCAGAGTGGAATGCTGATGCCTTACACCCCTCGAGTGCACTTCTGCTTTTGCTCCTATTTGAAGAATATGAACTCATCTGATATTGCAGGTTGTCCTGTCTCCTCTGAGCTGTGGAGAAGACTTGCAACCTTGCAGGTGTGTAAGAGAACTGGTTTGATGACAACATCTGATTGAACGAGGGCAATCAAAGAAGCAATGGTAGACCCATCTGAAAATTATCTACCTTTCTATTGGGAAAATATCTCTGTGGGGTGGAAACGTTACCTGTTATTACTTCTTCATTGCAATTTTGAAACTGTAGACCAGGATTCATAACATCTGTGTTTTATTGTTAACTGGACAAAAATACTGTGAGGGTGGTGTCATAAATGTCTGTCCTTGCATTTTATCTCTGTGTGAATAACAAGGTTGCTATACATAATTATTGAGCTAACATGCCCCTAGCATAGGCCAAAGAATGAAGGTAAGACAGGTATATTTGGTAGGTTAGGGCTGACATATTTTCTGTGGTTAAAAGAAGGAGAAATTCATGTTATCTCAATCTATTCTTCTGGACAGAAATAAACTGGTGTGTCTGTGAGTTTTAATAATAGATGACACAAGTGCATATTTACTAGGTAATTCCCACCTCATCTATTATCTAAAAGATGCCAAGTAAGAGTGGCCTGAAGTAGGTCTGGGGAAATTCAGCTTCTTTTGTAATAAAAATACCAAGGCCACGCAGAAGTAAGGGTTTAGTGGTGTTTAGAAGGAGAGGCATCCTCTTGATCTGTTTAAAGGCACATTTTCTAATTACTTGGATTGGAGGATAAATTCTACCACATTGTACCAACTAAACACCACAGCAAACATAAGCAAAAGGTTATAGCAGAAGCAAAACTGGAAGAACACATAGCAATCAATAGTCTCACACAGGAAGAATAACCTTATAAGGTTAAGAATAAACTCTGTTTGAATTGAAGATACAGGAAGAGTATGTGGACTATTCTGGCTTTATCAACTTTCCTTTAGTAATTCTAAAATCTTACCTGAAAATATTCACCCAACTTCCCTTTTATTCCAGTTATTCATTCTATGACAGGACATATGTGTAGAAGTTGAGACTTTCCCAGACCGTGTGGAAAATGCAAATTTTCAAAGCAAGACACATTTCAACATTCTGAATTTAGCATCTAGACTAAAAATCATAAAGACAAGCTATTTTTAGGGATCTGGAGATTAAGGGAATCAGAGGTTTGGAACATGATATGTACACAATAAAAAATAAAGCAGAAAGTAAATTGCACTGATGACTCTCATTGAGATAATAAGAAATTCAAAATTATGAAAATCAGGTTATGATTCTCTAAAAGATCAGAAGCAAGGCACAATGGATTGCACCTCACCATCAGGCACAGTGGGGCGCCTCAGTTTAGAGCAGCTAATACAAAGAGGAAGGAAAAGAAGACGGTAAATGGATATTTCTATATGTGAGCCATATTAACAGATTGCATAAAATCGTCAAAATCTGCCTAATCTCTTGGTAATCAAAACATGATGAAATTGAATGCTGATAAAATGTAACACAAGTCTATAGCAAGAAATGTTTTCATTCTTCCTTTCCATAATATTTTAGAGAAATGCACGAGAAAAAAAGTATATTTTTAATATATTTTTATATGTTATGACTTAAAAACACTGTTTAATACTGAAAATGACTTGGCAAGCTAAAATGAATACAGTAAATTAATTACAGTAAATTAGAAAGCAAGGAATACATAAAGTCCTGGCTCAGGATAATGGATAGTCCAGGGACAAAAAAGAAGATAGTATAAGATCCTTAAAATCCCTGGATTACAGAATCCTTTTTTTTTCTCTCCTTTAAAATTGCTGATTCACAAAAGTAAGTGCATATTAAACTTCTTTTATAGTTTAAAATTATCTTATGTGCTATTTAACAATTTCAACTAGCTCTCACAAGCTCTTCGTAAACCTCCCTGACTGAAACAGATGGATGTGTAATTCAAATAATGAGCTGGATCCACTCCCTGTAGCAGTCAATTATGCAGGGTTTTTTCAGTGTAGTATTCAAGAGACTAAGATCTTTCTCTATATATAGATCACCTGAAATGACCTTGCTTATGCAGTGTCAGAGCCAAAACAGAACAGTAGGCTAGATATCTTGCTGCATTTTTAAAAGCTCAAACTGATGGTTTAAGAACTATTAGATATGACATTTGCACTTAAATTGTTCCCAGTACTTAGCACTCTGATCTTTTAATGTGATACTTTCTCTCTAGGTAAACTGCCCAGAGACATCTGATGTCTGAACATTGAATGCCATGCTAGGACTCCTAATAGCACTGTATTGTGCTGGGGAAATGAAGACAGTGAGGGAATGCATGCTCATCTCATTGACAATAAGTGATAATCTCTTAATAGTGAGAACTCATGGGCAAGATTTAATTTGCTTCTAGCACTGAAAATGAAATCATCTAAGGACCTGGCAAGTGGCATGTGTACAGTGTTCATCAAAAGTATTACACTGAGATTGCTCTTCCTCTGTGCTTGTCAACGTGCACTCTGGATCAGGTAAAACCATAGAAACCTTTACTTGTAAAAGCATTTGACTAAGTGCTGTGGGAATTTTCCTTGATCTGTAGTGAGGTATCAATGACAAAACTCTAGGAAACCGTGTCATAGGATTTGAACACTTCCTTAACAAATGTAGTGAAGATGTTGAGGTTGGATAGGGGCCTCACTACTGCTTACAGACATTAGATTCATTGGGTTATGATCAAGGAAAAGAGATATGCTGCTTGCCTTTGGCTTGCAAAGCTCCATTGATGGTTCAATTTGTGAGTTTCTAAGGTAAAACCTAGAGAGCCTCATGAGGCTGTGCAGTGGGCTGGAGCTATACTGCACTCATGGAAGAACGTCGCTACTGCTTAAAAGAAAACTTGTCCATTGAACAGCAGCTCAAAAAGTGAGAACCACAATTATTTCTTTTTGTATGACTTGTTGGCATGTGACTATAAACACTAATTGTATGTGGCTGCAGTCAAAATGATGTGAAACTGAAGAATGAGAGAGAGCTGAAATCTGGATCTGCAGTTAAAAACAGCCTTGAAGTGCAGCTTTTGCAAAAAGATAGGATATAATATGCTAGAATTCATAATCTGGTGAGTGTAAATCCTTCATTTTCTACATGAAGGGACATAGAAAGTCTGGAATTCCTGTGTTACATGATATCAATGAAATAACTCTTCTGTATAGCTTAGTTTTCAAAGAGTTTGACATATATTAAGTGCTCAGATGTACTGTGGTGATTAAACAGATACTGTTATGCTCTGACTTACCATATAAATGCAACTAACAGTTGTATTGGTGCACTTTGAAAGTACTCTGATTTATTTGTTCCTTGTAGAAGTCTTTGAAAGAACATTTACAGCAAATGGAAGTAAAAGCATTGCAAATAAGACAGAAAGTATTTTTATTCATCTTTATTTTGGAATGAGAGGCATCACTTCATTTTTTGTCTTACTACAGAACCATTACTTTACTTTTTTCTTGGTCTCTTGATATTGTTCCATCATTCAGAGTAATAGTGTTTCCATCCATTTCAAGCTGTGCTTTTTGCTTTTTTAAGTGAAACCTAGACCTTTTCAGACAGGGCATTAAGAAATTTAAAAACAATCAACACTTGTCCATTGAAAAAATGGATTAGAAAAAGAGAGTATTTTCTCATTGTGTGCGTTCCTGTCCTTTGTTCTTCCCTGTGCCTGGGGAAGGTTGATTAATATCCCAGAACTATCCTGCACTAAAAAAGCTATCCACTGTGAGCATTAAATTCAACCTGCATAAAAGGATTCACTTGAAGGAGGTCGCTTCATTCCTCCTTATCCTGCAGTCTCTGCTCTGGTGATGGGCCAGAAGTTTAATGTAGGAGAGAAGAAGGAATTAGGGGTATGTGTGTGACTTTAAGAGGAGGGCATAAAAAGGTCAGAGTTTGGAACATCTAAATCAGGAGGATACAAATTCTTGCTCCTGTATAATTTCTAACAGTTTTGACATACTAGTTCAGAAGAACAGATTAGCTGAGCATTCTCTGCTCTCAGTATTTAACACAATGAGAGGGGAAAAGCCCAGAGATCTAAACTCGGTTTGCAGTAAACTGTATGGACTGTGACAATTTATTTCTGCTCCATTTTCTTCTGATAATCTATTTACTTTTCCTAGAAAAGATAGAGATGTGTACTAACAATGTGAACCTTCTATTATCTCTACCAGAAGAAGAAAGTTGTCTAGTAGGTATGTGAAATAGTCTGCTTGAGTGACTTTTTATCATGAATGGTCAGTTATAAAAAATGGTGGGCCTAGAATAACTGTGACCTTTTTCAGTAGCTGTGAGGCTGGTGCTGATTAAATAAGAAGTGACAAAAATTAAAATTTTTGCTATCACATTTCTTGAAAAGAAAATAACATTTCAGAGGGTGTAAAAAAATACATTTGCTCACCATTTCATCACCCTTCAAGCCTGCTGTCATTTTCATAGAACATCTGTGCTAAGGGTCTGTAGTTTTCATATGCTGATGGTGATGCTTTCAGGTTTCCTTTCGTTTGCATGGAGTGCAGCTCCTCCAACAGTAAATGACTTGAAACTTGGTGATGTGCCACACTCCTTTTTTAATTTGTACCACATGTATAGAACAACACAGATGGATTTATGCTGCCTTATGACACAGTCTTTTGCCTAACAATAGATTTTTCCTTAGCATCTGGTAAAGCAGGAGTTTCAGTGTCATGTCTGCTTATGCTCATTTATGTAAAGTGGCATAACTAAGGTCTGCTGGGGACTGTGCCATCTAAATGTTAGCTAAATCACATTCCTTGTATGCTCCCTGTGACACCAAATGACAATGTATAGATAACCATCTTGGTAGTCTAGGCTGTAAGGCTCCAACAGGCCACCTGTTGGTGCCAAAAAATGACCAGTGTAAGTATAAATAATTAAATGCACCTAGAAAATTCATTATTTGGATTTTTTTTTTCTCATATTAGCCTATATTTTTGAAAAGTAAAAATTAAAATCCTTCAGTAATTTTTTTTTGTTCTTGTGTAGACTTCTGGAGTTATCAGATGAAGAAATCATTAATGCAACCCAGTTCCAGCAGTTTTTATCTGAGAAAGGAGACAACTTTTATTGCTTAGGGCATTGTCATAAAGTAAAAGGAAGCTCTGTTATGGAGTCCAGTGAGGTCAGTCATAAAACATCGGTTATTGCTTTGTATTTATTCTTCATTGTTTCACACCTGTGCATTTTTCTGGAATTTCCTGTAACTGAGATGAAGCTTTTGGATTAGATTTAGTGCTTTATGATCATCATATCCTTGACTGACTCCCTCCATTCACAACGCTTGAGTTTCCTTTTCAAAGCAAATGACTCTCAAATTCTTCCCTCCATCTAATTTTATAGCTATGACTGTCTCTTGGGCACCCCTTAAGAAGTTGCTGGTTTTGTTTTTTACATATTCTTTCTCTCCATTATACCTAAGAATCCCATGCACTCAGAAGAGTATGCTCCCAACATCTATTTGTCTTCCATGTTATTTCACTGTTCTTATTTTTAAGTTCCTGCAGCTGATTTCTAGATGTAAAAAGGAATATTATAAATATGTGAAAATGTTTTCTTTTTTTAATAAACAAAACATTTTTCCAGAATGTTTATAAAACACTTTAGAACATTTGACTGCAGTTTTCTCTAGACCAAAAAAACCCATTTTATTTAAACAGTAAAATGTAAACTGTCATGACACAGTATTGTTTGCGTTATTCATCAATGACTTGGATGAAGGTGCAGATCCCTCCTCAGCAAGTTCACTGGTGACCCCAGTCTGGGAGGAGTGGTCAATACCCCAGAGGGCTGTGCAGCCCTGCAGAAGGACCTCAGCAGGCTGGAGAGATGGGCAGAGAACTGTCTGAGATTCAACAAAGGCAAATGCAGGGTCCTGCACCTGGAGAAGAATAACCTCAGGCACCAGAACAGGCTGGTGTCTCAGCTGCTGAAAAGCAGCTCTGTGGAGCAGGACCTTGGGGTCCTGGTGGACAACAAACTATCCATGAGCCAGCAGTGTGCCCTGGTGGCCAAGAAGGCCAATGATTAGATTTGCTGCATTAGGAAGAGCATGGCCAGCAGGTTGAGGGAGGGGATCCTGCCTCTGTACTCAGTCCTGGTGAGGCCATGTCTGGAGTGCTGTGTCCAGTTCTGGGCTCCTCAGGACAAGAGAGACAGGGAGCTCCTGGAACAGGTCCAGTACTGTGAAGATGATGAGGGGACTGGAGCACTGTCTTATGAGGAAAGGCTGAGGGAGCTGGGCCTGTTCAGCCTCAACAAAAGGCAGCTGAGAGGGGACCTCATCAATGTCTGTGAGTATCTGAAGGGAGGGTGTCAGAGGATTGTGCCAGGCTCTTCTTGGTGGTGCCAAGCAACAGGACAAGATGCAATGGGCAGAAAGTTTTGCATGAATAATAAGAAAAAAAATTCACTCTGTGTGTGTGAGACTTAGCACTGGAACCAGTTGCACAGAGAGGTTGTGAGGTTTCTCTCACTGGAAATATTCAAGTACCGTCTGGAAGCAATACCATGCAATGTGCTCTAGGATGTCCCTGCTGAAGCAGGGAGGTTGGACCAGATGACCCGCTATGGTCCCTTCCAACCTTACCCAGTTTGTGATTCTGTGAAAAAAAAAAAAAAAGTAGTCTTGAAGTATGTTTCCCCAAGCTGTGACAGCTATTGAAAATGGAAACATTCCCCCAGTTCAGTCAGCAAGAACCTTAGAACAGTAAATGCAACAGTAAGGGAAACACGAACGAAACATAGTAAGAGGAAAATAGTTTTAAAATATTTTTTAAGTTTATTCCTTATTATTTTTGACTTCACATCAAAAGCAACATTTAAAATAATCACATTAGGTAAATGCACATTTTTCAGTGAAATTTTAGAACTGTTTTTGCTAAGAAACGTTTTTATGCTTAAGTGAAAAAACCCTTAATTTGACAGATATGTAAAAGCAAAGTTTCTTGGGACTTTGAATACAATCATCTCAGTCTAACCTCTGGTTTAGGACATCTTTAAAGTGCAGACTGCTGGAAGCTGAGATGACACATTGGGAAAGTGTAGCTTTTGTATTCATGGCCTGTACATCTTGTAAAGGTCATGTATTTAGGTTAACAAAGTTTTACTTGGGGCAGTTTCTGTATTTACTCTTTTAAGAATTATCCTTACATATGTGCATAAGTATAGATGTATAACCTGGTTCCAATATGATATTTTGTGATGCAAACCAATATCAACATTAATGCTCCACAGTTTATGATCTCTCTATTCCTGTCATGGCCTTTATCCAAAACTCAGTCTCCTGTGCTATAAATTACGTGATACATGATAAGATTTGCACTTCTTTCAACTCCAGGTCGTTGGTACTAAACTAACGTTCATGAAATCTTTTAGATCCGTCTTCATGCTTCCCTGCCAATTCAGCTTCTTCCTCCAGTTTCTGTCTTCTCCTCAGTCTTCAAAGTCTTATACTTTCCTTCAGTCTGTCTTTCATTATTAGCCCTTTGGATTCCATCTCTTTCAACACTCATTTCCATAAGTCACTTTGCTCTGAAGTATGGTGATCTGCTCCTTGAATTACTTTCGAGCCTGAATATGTTAAGTTACTTACATGTACCAGATCACTGCCTACTAACTTTAATCAAATTTTGGCATTGAAGTAAATTCATGCTGTCTTTTGAGGTGAGAAAGATAGTGAAATGGAGCTCATACAAGATGTGTACCTCAAATTTACACAGTGTAAGCTACTTTCCAGAAGTCAGTGCACAGCCTTGCCTTCTTCTGGGCCATGACTGACTTAAAATAGGTGTCTCTTGCTCTAGAGCATGACACAGCTTTGACAACAGAAGTGAAGTTCATGCTGGCTGCAAGAGTGATGAATATCAAGCTGTATCAGAGGAGCAACATGTGTCACATCCTTTAAACTAATCCTTATGGATTACACTTGGCTCTACCACCAGTCCATCCAGTTTGTGCATGCCCTTTATTCTTGTTGGAAAATCACAAGAAGCTGGATCACTCTCACTTCTTTGGTGAAAGGTAAGAAAACTTCAGCTCTACTGGTGACACTGGCTATGTTATTTAACTTCACTTTACCCTGTGATATCAAGTTCAAACAATAAATTTACATTTCTATAAGATTCCTATTGAAGTTCTGTTACTTTCTGTCTCTGTCGATAAGGATAAGATAAATTAGGAATACTTACCTCTGTACTGTTCAAAATAGACTAGCCAAATGCTAGATGACTACTGGAAATGATTTTTGTGAAGTTTAACTTCCGAACCATTACAGTTTAACAGTGCTGTATCTGTCTTGCCAAGAGAAAAGTGACATTTCTTAGACTGGTTTCCTAAAGGCGATGGGCTAATGCAAGCAGAATGTCTATCTACTGAGCCTATTCCTTGCCTGACAGTTTTTTAGCCTACAGAGTGGTTTTAAAAAGGATAGGAAAACTCCAGATACAATTAATATTCTAGAAGTTTTAAGAAAATTAAAAGAAGACGGTAGAGACAAGAGCTCCCACTGCCAGACTTACTGTCTATTTAAGAATGACTCCCTGGCCAATCAGTGAAAATGCAGATGGTAGCAGGCCTCAGCTCATGCTGTCTCTTCCCCAGCAGAGGGTTCAAAGGAAGACAGAAGGAGCTGCAATCATCATAATAAGGTAAGCAGCAGGAGAGAGATTGGGGTAAAGGTTACAAATCTACAGGAAGCCATGCTTTTGCAGTTCTGCTGCTCCTGGGGCAAATTGTCTTCCGGCTTTTCAGGGTCTTTCTTTTTCATAAGAAATGTAATATTTCTCTGAGTGCTTCTATCACAGTTTCTTTCACTATTTTAGGTGTCAAGACTTTGGTGTCAGTACGTATTTCTTTCGTCAGTTTTCATGCAGACATTTTCATTCTGACTGATAGCTCTACTATATCTGTAATACAAGTAGAGGAAACATTCTTATGATACCATGGCATAATAATCAGTGCAATCCTGGACTGCAAGCAGCTGCTGTCATGATTCTTAACTGTAAACAAATGATACTGTTTCTTGAGGACACAAGATGGTGTCTTAAGCTATTTTTATTTATTGCTTTAAAATGAACCTTTCAGAAACATCAAGAAGTTCTGCTGTTTAAAGTGAACACACTGCAGATAATGCAAGAAATGAATGAAAAATACAAGTAACTGAAGTACAGAAGGCATACAATCCAGCTTATAAAAGCTAATATGTAATGGTTTTAAATGCATTCAGTAGAAAATTTCCTCAAACTAGAGACAAACACAGGAATTAGAGAAATGCAAAAAGAATCAGTGGAGCATATACTGCAGAATATAAAATGGAATGGCTGCAATGTGCTAATAATATTGTTAATAATTCTTTAAAATTACAATAACGTGGCTGCAAGGATTCTTTGGCAGGAGTGGAACTTCAGGTTGAATCGTAGGAACAGTCTGTTGCTATCTCAAACCCTTTTGGTGATTTCAGTGGAAGATGAAAGTACAGCAGGGATTCTGGGGGTTTGCTAGGTAAAAACCCCCACACAACCCAGCCTTGACTGAATAGTGTGCAAGGACAGCCCATGCAGACAGGTTCCGCAGTGCTCGTTCACTTTGCAGCACTGCCTCCTGCAGCCAGCACCCTGGCAACTGTGAAACCACAGAACTGGGCTGTCGTTGTGTGTTTGATATTTCAAGCCACTTGTGTATTAGCTTTATGATGGATGAGGAAATTGCATAGTGCAATAGTGATTTTGAGAGGATGCATAGCTATTTATTTACTCTTTCTTCACTACATGCACAGGAAATCTAACAGTCATTGCCTTTGGCTAGGAACAAGGGAAAGTGACTGTCAAGTACACACATTTTCAAGTATTGTTTGCCTTCAATGGTAGAAAATATGATTTGAGTCTTAAGATACTTGTAAAGTTTTTTTAGGTGCTTTCAGAGGCTTTTTGAGAGAACAAGGGACTCACATCTTTTTCAAGGTTATGTTACAGACATAGATATATGGCTAGAAAGCAAAGTACAGCTTTGGGTATTGATGGTTACACATGACATCTCTTAGTTTGGTTTGAGTGTGTTTCTATAGGTAGCTTATGTCACTATGGAAAAATAAACTAGGCTAAATAAAAGAATTTCCACTTTTAGATATCAGGTTCTGCATCAGTTGTAACTAATTTTACTTTCAGAAATAAGAACCATAAAGTATGCAAAAATTTTAGCAATCAGAAAGACTCTAGAAGTCAGAGTTACAGCTGGGAGCATGTTTTGGTCACTGTCATTCATTGTCTAGCTGGATCCTGGAGAGAAAGTAAAATTATGTATGTGATGTTGTAGTCACATACTGCTGAGCAGAGGTTCAGTTTAGTGCTGTTCAATAAATGGCTGAAAAGAAAATTATTTTTATGAAAAAGACTTACACATATATAACAGGTTTTGTGATGATTAGTAAATATGCCTCTCCCCATCTGCTCTGAAGGAATGGTTGGCATGACATTTTCTGTGCACTTTGCCTCGCAAACCCACAGGAGCAGCTGAAAGCTGCAAATCTTGGCTCTGCTAAGCAATCCACTGAAATCCATGTGGAGTTGTGGAATGCTTTTTTTTTAGCTACCCCAGGCAGCTTGGCCTGGTGTATTGATAGCAGGTGGAAAAATAATTTCTCTTGCCTCATCTCTGAACATGAGAGCCTTGTTCAAGAGGGGAAAAAATTGTGGTCTCAGAATTTTATTTTTAAACATTGTGTTTAAAAGATTTTAGGACAACAAGCACAACTTGGACTGGGGTTTCTAGACTATGTGTCAAAATATAGCAAGCTGTAGCCAAAAACATCAGGGCACTAGGATTTCTGTTTCTGTTCAGCAAGGGCAATCTTTCCACCCACACAATGAAATTTTGTATATTTTTAACAACTTTGCAGCTGCTGTCCTCATGAATATCCTTGGTTGCTGTTCTGAGATGGATTTGTTGATAACCATATTCACAGAGGAGGGCAGTGTTAGTCTCATGAGGAGCCTAAGGAGAAAGAAAGGCATGGGCCTCTCCCTCTTTTCACCCACATAC
This sequence comes from Irena cyanogastra, assembly GCA_013397155.1. Taxonomy (NCBI): domain Eukaryota; kingdom Metazoa; phylum Chordata; class Aves; order Passeriformes; family Irenidae; genus Irena; species Irena cyanogastra. Next base: position 253,271 of record VWZV01015310.1, on the reverse strand, counting down.
TGAATGATTTGGATTTCTTCGTAACTTAATCCAGCAGGGACATAGCCACGTACTGGGCCTGGGGCTCAGACTGGCTCCTTTTTTTCCTAACACCTGCTCTGCCCAAGAAGATGCTTCTCTTTTCATTATCAGTAGGCAGTGAGATTAGAACGGCATGACAGCTGGATTTATATATTGAGAGTTTATGAACCAGGTTTTGATTTGAAAAGAACCCAAAATCCCAAGCCAAACTGCTGAGCTGGCCTTATTTTGATTCAGATTTGATGGCCCTTTTTTGAATGGTTTCTTAAACTATCAAGGCTCTTTTGCTGAGCTCTGCATTTGTTAAACCCAAACCTTTGAAAGGAATTAGTGAAGACGAAGAATGTGATGTGCATCTTTCTTAAAGTTTGCAGAACATTGTAGGCAATTCTTAATGTTTGCTTAACTATCAATGATATGAGAAGTTTTCATTGAGAGAAAAATAAAGGAATTTTGGCTGAGAAGTAGAGCAGGTGAACCAGCAACACATTACAGCAAGTTGGACCAGATTTCATTTTATGAATTCATGCAATATAGCACTTAGAATGAATTAACAGATAATAATTAAGGGAGCCTCATCAGATCTATTTGCTGCCTTGTGTAAAATGTATACATGATAGCAACCCAGCCACGAATCACAGCATCCTATTCAAGCAGTATATTTTATGTTTTAGATAATGAATTAAGATGTTATCTCTGTTCTAAAACCAGATCACTGTGTCAGCTTTGCCTTTGTCATTGTGCAGCTCAGCTGTAGCTCTCATGTGTTCAAGCATTTCTCTGTAAGACACAGTTGGAGTTGAGGATCACGTTGACAGAAACATATGCGGAACCGGCAGCCATTAAATCTCTCAGTCAGACTTTTCTGGCAGACACAGATGAAAGTTGTAGCAGGCTCTCTGCATTTTTCAGGGAAACAGACTTCCAGTTTCATGTTGGGCTAAGACCACTGAGTGGCACATGACAGACTGCAAGAAAAAATACTTGGATTTCAAATACTTTTCCAGACATTGTTAATAACCCACTTTTTCAGTAGCGGCTGTTTATATTTAGGGAACTAAATCCCTGTATTTAAATGCTCAATGGAAGACTCTCCTGTGAGCAAAATACTAATTCATGTGCTAGTTAAAGCTTCCTTTAAGCTTTATCTTTATGCTTGCATGTTTCTCTGGTATTCCTGGGAATCCTAAGGACTAGAGTTCCTTTGTTGAATCTGAAAAAGAATTACTAAGTATCACTATGACAGTGATTTTTGCTTTAAAAAAGGAATTCACATGCTTGCCTCCCACTTAAATGGCTGAAATATATCTATGATGAGATACTGCTGTATTTGGTTTGGTAGGGTGCTTTTTGCCATTGTCAGTAACACAATGATATTTTATCAGTTATTTATATGGCATACTGTGTCTCTGTCAGCCAACTGAATACTAGTTGAGTATTCTGTGTTAGCTAGTGAACTTTTCTTCTTTGGGGGATGAACCATAGTATCTCTGAACAGCTGTGCATTACACATGTAGAAATACAGATTTAGAGAAGTACAGGTGCTGGGTGAAGTTAGGAAGGTGAGTGATTATTCGCAATACACAAGACCAAGTACAGGATGGTACACTGATGAAAAGTCAGCTATGAATCAGAAAGGAAGAGTACCCTCCACGACTGTGCAGCAGGAAGACAGTTTGGATTCACATTGCTGTTAAGGTTTTTTGAGATGCTGCAAAAGAAGGTCACATTGCTGCCCTCTTGCTGTACTTGTTTCTTTGGTCTTATATTTCCTGCAGAAGTAAAAAGCCATGCAGGGTTGTTTTTAGGTATCAGCAGCTGACCAGAACCAGAGCAAATTTTGCTGTGACATTGCATACTAAGGCAGTTCTGGTATTGACTTGTGATGGAACAAGAAGAGGCCGATAAATGGATGCTCTGACTAATGGCTGTTGTGCATTCTCAGACTGATACTGGGATAGCAAAGTAACATCTTGGAGTGGAAGGGCTTGTTTGTTTCTAAATCAGAATGGAGAGCTTAGCTTTTGCTAGACATTTATCACTGGGTAGTCTGGTGGTAGTGCCAGTTACAAAGCAGAGCAGACAATGGGTTTTTATTGCTCTGTCGAATATATAAATGGCTCCCATATTTGATAGGTGACAGTGTTCAGAACTGGACACCCATCATATAAGGAAACCTGTATGTACTGAGGCAACTGTTTAAAAGAAATGTGGGGCTTTTGTGGGGGGAGGGGTGGGGGTAGATACAACTTGTACTACAGACTACAGGTGGTTTTTACCTCCAGGTTTTTCTGTCTTTCTTTTTTTTTAGGGAATCTTTAAAGACTTCTACACAATCTCCAAATCAGCTATTCAAAAAGAACTTTCAACATAATGCCATGTCAGTCATATTAAAACAAAGAGAAGCAAAAGAGGGCTCCAAGCCAAGCAGTTGCTGCTGCAGTTGGTACAGCAACTGGATGCTAAGTAGAGAGTGAAGTTGAAAACAAGTTTGGGTCTCAACTTTCTGTACACACATTCATTCAACCTTCTTTTCATGTTTCTTTCAATACAGATTGACATTAGAAAGTTGTGTTTATCTGAACATAGCTTTAAAAAATAATAATTTTGCCTTTTAGATGTTTACACTGTGAGTATATCCAGATTTTTTTCTCTGCTTTGCCTTCAATACAGAGTTGGACTACTTGGGGGCTAGAGACATATGCAGATACTTGGCATGTGTAATTTCATTTATACATTTTTTAGGAAGGTGAATATATGTACTCCAACTCTGAAACTCTTAAAATGTTTCCAATATTCTGAAAGTGCTGAAGCTCAATTGCATTCAATTGAGTATATTTTCCTTTATCTCAGTTGAGGTTGCCTACTTCTTTTACTCTCAGTCATATCTTCGATTTCAACATGACAAGAGTATATGCCTATGGCTAATTTAGAAACACAGAATGTACATAGTTCTTAGTTAAAACTATCCCTCTTCACCAAAACCTGTCTTTAAATAATGATGATGCTAGTGTTACTTTATATGAGTCATTGTCTGGTCCACAGTTTCTGGTCCACATTTCTACTGAGTAAAAAATGAAAGGTCTGGTCCACATTTCTACTGAGTAAGAAATAAATTATATGCTATAACTCACAATGTATTATTCTCCCAAGGTCTGTACACAATATTTAGCTTCCAGATAATACCAGAAAAAATCAGCCTCTCTATACATAATTGTCATTCTATACCAGGTGCCATATAGGAAGAATCAAGGGTTGCAGAAAACCCTTGTATAATATAGAAAAAAATAACCTAACCCCTAAAAAAAAGCTTCATCTAAACTGCTTGTCACATTGCTCAGAACCCAAAGCTAAGTTTTGCATATTGAGCTAAGACAAGCTGCCAGCACCAGCGACACAGTGACTTTTAGATGTGTGCTAGGGTGATAATTGGAAAACACCTAGAACTCTGGTCTTGAAAGAATCTTTGTGTGCTTGGATGGCCTCCCAAGCTTGTAGTACACAGTTTCATGTGCCATTAAAGGATTTGTATGTCAGAAACAAATACTAGCTTTAAAAATTCACTTACTGATTGTAAAGGCATTACTGATTTGGATTAAAAAATAACTGTTTTCTCTTATGACAGATACATGAAATACATTTTTCCTTGGCTCCAAAGGTTTTTCTGTATGTTGCTAACCATTGATTCTCTGAACACTGAATGTCAAATTCACTAGCATGGGCTTATCCACTGGAAATGGGTGAAGAGGAGGAGATATGCTCTCCCTAATAGAATTAGTAACTACACAGTGGTTTTCCACATGAGCTCAGAATATATGATGCTGCTATTTGGCCTAATCTTTTGGGACATGGCAAGTTCCAGGGTATTGATAATTTCAGATTAAATTTAGCTCTTAAATTTGAATTGGTCCCTCCAGCACTGCTGTCAGACTAATAGCAAGAATAAGAAAGATCTCTTCCCTTCTTAGATAAGAAACATTCGGGCAGGGCTTTAGCCCATCCCCCAAACACAGCACTGTTACTTTCATAGCATTAACTACATGATGACTGTGGGTAAAATATACTGCAGGCTTTATGCTGGCCATTTCCATTTGATTTTGCAAATCAAATCTATGTAGTTGGGATCAAACTTCTTGGCTGATTGGATTAAAAGAGGAGACATTTGGATAAGGGAAATAGATTATGTACTCTCTCAGGTCTGAAAAACATTTAACTATTCAATTCCAACTTTACTCAAGCATGCCTGAAAGTAGGATTTGGCCCACAACTGCAAGCTTTGATGATTGTTATGATACTTTCTATGCACACCTTTACAGGAAATCAGGCACCTAGAAGTAAAAAAGTGCCCTTAGGCATGCAAGATGAGAGTGGCTGGCTGAGCAAGCCTGGGGCACAGGACACACATTGTGTGACACAGCCTGGCACCTTGGGCACAGAGGGCAGGTGTGGTGTGGGAAGGCAGTAGAGGCAGGTACTCTGCTGCTTCCTCTGCTCCCAAAGTGCTGCCTTCTGCTGACGGATCCCCAGCAGACCTACGCATCCAGATGATGCAAAGAGCAACAGTGATTCCTTTTGTTCTCTGTCTAGTGCTCAATCCACCCTGTTCCGACCAGACACTGACACACATAATTAAATGATATTTAACACATAAGGAGATTGCCAAGTTTTAGTGCTCTCTATTTACAATCAACAGGGAAGCATTCTGTCTATCAGACACCTCCTTAGGTGAGGCTGTTAATTACCAGTAATTAATATAGTGGCCTTGGCAATTAATATAGTGGCCTTGGTGTTTGCCACTAAGGGTAAGTGGCTTAGAAACAGCACTTAGTATGTTAGTAAATAAAGTAGCAAAACAGTTATGGAAGAGAGTTTTGTTCCAAGGAACACGTGCCATGACACGAGAACACGGTAACCATTACATGAAGAGAATAAAGCATAATAAACCTCCCCCTCTGCGTCTATCCAAGCTCTTTCTTTCCCAGCTCTAAACGCAGCCCTCTATCCCACCCTGCAACCTCCTTCATTGTCCCACGAATGACATACCTTAATTTCTGGTGGCAATGCTTCCACAGCCTCCCTTCCTTGGCATCTAGGACAGCGAGACAACATGGTCTCTTCACTGGCACACTACAAAGCCAGTACTTTACGCACCCCAGAGGGAAGAAATTGAATCAGGAGGATATTTATAGATTATTCAGATGGACTTTCTGATTGCTTTGGGAAAAACAGCAACTAGTAATTAAACATGAAACAGTTGTACCCTTTTTCCTCTCTTGAAAAAGGTCTACACTGCAAAAAGAGACATTCAAAATTGTGGACTGTCAGAATGAAAGTTGCTTGCACATTTTTAATTCTGTTCCTCTGTACTTATCCATTATGAAAGCAGAATTCATTCTGAGCCGTTCCCATGGCCTGTTCCTATAAAAGTTGTCAGACTAGATGATCAAGATGGGCCCTTCTAGTTTTGTAACTTATGGAGTTCTGATCCAAAATGACATGATCACACACCATTTTCCCCTCAGCCATGCCTACTTCAGTGCACCAGGTAGATCTGTACTGTGGCTGAATCAGTTTGCTACCTCTGAGATAACTGTTCCATTTGTCGGAGAATTTGTGAGATGTATAGGGGAATGGGTAAGCTTAAAAAAATTAAAAATATGGACAGCCACTCTAGGGAACTGGATTCTACCCTTGAGTCTGTCACATAGTTTCTGTGTAGTGTAAATTTAGACTGGCTTTCAACACACAATCACTCATTTCTGAAGATGTAAGTTGTGTTGCTGACCACTTAATTGGAAAAGCTGGGCATTTGAAGCTGTAATTAAAAGCAAAACCTGTCTTTTGTACATAGATGTGCAGAATTACAATTTCTTTGCAGAAGTACTTGAAATTGGGAATCCAAATTAGTGCAGAGTTCTGATATTTATATATCTGACAGAAATACCAGCTTCCACAGTAATAAAAATGAATATGAATAATATTTGTGAAGAGTTATGAACATTGGACAGATGGAGGTCAATAACTGGGTGTTCAGAAAGGAGATCAATTGATGTGCCTTAAATAAGACAGTATCACACAATCATTTATGAACATTTAGCAGAATAGAAAAGAGCTAATAATTTTCCACAGCACAAAATGAGAAAATACATCTAATTTATGAAATATTACTTTAAAGTGTATGAAAATGAGTGTATATGATTTTCAGAAACATTTTGATGGTGAACAAAGCTAGATAAAGGACAAGTTCTTGGCTTATTTATGTTGTGAGCTACTTTCATAAAACCTGCATTAGACAGAGATCTTCACTGACCCATCAATTCCAGTGAATACTTTTCATTGTGCTTTAAAATCAATAATAGCAAAGAACTACCAGAATAAATTAAAAGGGGTTACTGTGCATTGTGCAAAGTAACGTGAAGTATTTTATTCTCAAGATGACTTTTGGGTCTAACAGTTATATTCCTTGGTCTGACATCTGGGAAAGGCTGATCAGAAGTGCTTCTATGATAACATAGCTAAAATATTAGAGTTGTAATATTTTCCACCCAACTATGAGCATTTCTCTTGATTGTTGAGTAGCTTTTTTGAACTACTGCAGTGTTATGTCAGACACCTTGTTACAGCCAGGTGTAGGAAATTCCAGAGAAATAACTGCAGTCTTTTCCAATCTCTGTATCAGATTCATGAATTCTAGTACAAGGACTAAAGCATATTTCTCTGGGCACTAAGGTCACTTACAATAAATGGCTCAACAGCCAGTTTAATAAAGGAATAAAAAAATTGGTCAGCTGGCCAACTCTCTTCTAGATGTAGGGATCTTCTGAGATGGTAGGAAGAATCTGATTCTGCTGTTAAGACGTAGCTGTGTTTTCTAAACTGCAAGAATCACCAAAGAAGGATTTTGGAAGATGTATCTGATCTACAGTTTACTGCGCTAATATGAATTTAACAGGTGTGGTACATCAAGACAGTATTATGAGCTTAAGATAAATTATAGTACCCTTTTTCACGAAGCAGCAAACTGCAGTGGCATATTGCACAAAGCTCAGTGTGTTCAGTCACTAGGCATTTATGCCTGCTGCCGAAAATAGAATGTCTTTCTGTGACGGGTTAATCCCTCTTTGGCTCTGATTCTGGGTAGATTACTAGTTATAGCATGCTATGAAAGACTGCTGTGTAAGGCAAGAATTTCTCTTAAGTCACTATGCAACATTCTCTGGACAAGAGAAGATTCTTGTGCATTTTCTTGCAATGTGAGGAATAGTTTCATTGTCTTTGCTAAAGCTTCCAATGTTTATTTTGATAATTACTTTTTACTCTGTATTAGAATGTTCTTAATCATAGCACACTTTAAATTCTAGGGAAGAAATCAGTGTCTGATTTTGCCTAGGAGTTCTAATCAGTGTGTGTTCATAATTAGAGCACAAAATGCATTTGGTTATTCTGTATCACTTAGGTTCTTTTAAATTCTGGGAGCTTAAACTTTAAGACAAGACTGCAGTGATCACTGCAGTCTACTTTACACTTACCTGAAGGTCAATAAGTATCAGAGCTTGGCAAAGAAAAAAGAATATTCCTGAAACACTTCTCTGTAAGAAAAATGAGTTTATTTCAGCTGAAGTTATGTCCCATTTAAGGACCTTTTCAATAAAGTTTAATTAATTGAATTTTCCTGAAATTATTGTGTACAGAAGCCAAGTTAAGCTTTAAAAAGTTTACATTTTTGTGTAAAAAACATACATTTAAAGTGCTTGATTTTTAAGGTGGGCTAAATACTTATTTTTATCCAACTAGGTAATTTTAAAATACTCTTGGTGTTCAAATCACTATCCTTGTGGCAAATCAGCAAAGCTTTGTTGATTACAAGTTGCCAGAACGCGATACTTAGTCAAAGAATGGAAACGGCCCTGTGCAATAACCATGAGTAACCACTGCTCCTAGATACTGTGGGAATTTCATGGGGAAATATTGAGACATTAACTCAAGAGAAATGAAAGTTTCACCCTAAAGACCTGAGTTACTATGAATAAAGATAATTCTTAAGTATCTGTTAACATTTGTGCACAAAAAGGGGAGAAGCACACTATCATCTGCTGGAAATCTTGAAAGGGAGTGGGATATTGCATCAGGAGAGGTATGGATTGCACACTAAGGAAATTTTTTTCACCAAATAAGTTGTAAAGCAACTGCCCAGGGAAGTGGTGGGGTGACTGTCCCTGGAAGTGTTTAAAAAACATGTGTGTATGGTATTTGAGGACATGGTTTAATAGTGAGCATAGTGGTAGTACTATTTTGGCAGCTGGACTTGATGATCTTAAAGGTCTTTTCCAGCCTTAAAATTCTATGATTCTGGGAATGATACAAACAAACAAACAAACAAACCCAAAATAAATAATGTAAACCAGGGATATTTTTTAACATATTGGTGAAAAGGATTAAAGTTTCATTTCTCATAGAAGAGAAGGATCAGCATCAGGGCCATGGTAGTGACTGCTGACACCAGATTTTTCAAGGTCAACTAGAGCATTTGTACTAGAGATATCTGCCAAAATCAACAATACCATATCACACCTGTCAGAAGCTACAAAACAATTGCCCTTGAGTGAGTCATGTTAACATCCATGTACTCAGCAAACCAAGCAATTATAAACAGGTCTCTGCTCTCCCTGCCAGTCATTATGCTTTTTTATTCAATTTGTTGCTGCCTCAATTCTAGTTAATGTGACTTATGGGCACTTAGTGCATACTGACTGGAAAGACAAAGGAGAAAAGCGACTCTGCTGAGTGTCTGGGCAATTGTCCAAAAATCCTAAATCTATAGTGACGGTCAAAATTTGTTCTGACTCACAGGAGAATGCAGGATTATGGAGAAGGATGCTGCTAGCTGGCAAGAAAACAACAACAGTGAAATTAAACAAAAAAACTAAGACTATAAAGGAACCGAAGTTCATTTTTTTCTAGGGCATGACAGTAAATACTTCTGTAGCAGTTTCAGGCATTGCTGACTGTGCTGGTATATTTACATGATGAAAAGCTCACTTTCAGTAATTTTGTTTTTTAGAGGACACTACAATAGGAATTTTAAAAATGCATATTAACCCCATTATATTGTATGGGAAATAAAGCAAATTATGTCCTTATGAACTTGACTACCTGTAAGTTCATCCAGTATTCAGGTGATGACTTAGATTTTCTGAATAGCAGATGTTCAGAAACTGGGAGACAGAAGCTGGCCAAGAAAGCTGCCTCAGTAGCAGTGCAGGTTATAAATTCAGCATGGACAATCTGTTCTCCAAAACAGAGCTAAAGTGATTTAAAAGGTTGATCAAGGTCACTGAAGAACACTATACAGCAGTGCTCCAAAGCACCAGCTGTCAGGACTGTCAAGTCTTGCTAATGAACTGTGGAATCTGCAGAAAATAATACTAATGCTAATTGAAGCCTGAATAGCTTGAAATCTAGTAGGTCATGGCTATTGATTTATTTCCTATGATAATATCAGCTATGCAGCATGGGACAATGCCTGGTTACCTGTAGTATTAGTTAATCCATTGCTGATGCCATTCATACAAATATCTAACACAAAGGTTTGAAGCCCTCCTCATGAGATGAGGAGTTTGGTTGCATATTTTGCAGATGGTGGATCACTTTTTGCTTTTCTACTAGATCCTGAGCAGTGGTCTAGTTTCAAAGAAGGCATACAAGTGCTCTGAAGAGAAATTTACTAGTTAAAGTTTCTTTTCGGAGGTGGTATGGGAGTACTGTGAGTTACAATTCAGAGCTCAGCCTAGCTCTTGACCCAGGGATAGTTTAAGTGTACACTTGAGTTTAACAGAGCCAACAAGCTGTACTTCTTGGTTCAGGAATCTTGTCACTGGATGGATTATGTCCCTTATTCCCTCTTTTGAATCCAGGTGTATTTTAAAATTAAGACTTAAATTCTTTTAGGAACAAAATCCATGTCTAAGCAGCTCTCAAGGAGTTATATGAAGCACATAAGCATGCTTAATTTCAATGCAGTTTCTAGGCTGTGTGTCCTGACCATTCAGAAAATATTTTATAGAACATCAGTCTGGGCCTTGGTAGTCCTCAAGTGTAGAGGTCCAGGCAGGTTCTCTACAGTAAGTTATGTTGTTCCTTTAACTGAGTTTTTATACTTTATTTTAGAAGTTAAGTAAATAGAGATCACAACATGTGAATGGTGCTTGAGTAAGAGTTCTATAGGAAGGCACTTTGACTTTTGGGAATGAGGGTCTCTACCACTCCAAAGGTACAGATCCTCAGAGTCACTTATTAAGTTATTACCCCTGAAACACATACTCGCCACATCCTCCCTTAGCTACTTGTCTCTGCTTGTACTGTACCACCATAGCAAATGAATCCATTTAGTGACAAGTTACAATCTTCCAGATTTATGCAGTGTTAAATAGTCTCCATGGTATCTGTTTGTACATATTTTCCAATTTAGCCTCTTAAATAAATCTCTGGGTTTTGAATTGCAATTAGTTTCAACTAGCAAGCAATTAAATGCAAAATGTTTTCTGATGAGTGTTCTTGTTACATTTATGATCTTCAGGTTTCATTTCACACTATGAAGATTGTAAGGTTTACTTGCCAACCAAATCTTGGATTTAAGAGTGGAATTGTTTTAACTGAGGTATCCAGGTATTTTTTTCAATGTTATGACTAAACTTTGCTAATGTTTTACAATTGTTTTTATTTTACTCTGACACTCTCTGAGAGTAGGTATCATAAACTGCTGCTAATAGATGTACAACTGATATGTCTCACTGACCTATGCTGATCCTGAGTAAAATAAAAATGAGAAGTAGTTCAAATTTCAAGAAGCTTAGGATTTAAACAGGGCAGCTCAAAAAGCACCAACTGATATAAACACGGTAAGATTTTATGTCCTTCCATATTCAGATCCATATTTTCAAGGAAAGATAAAGCAAGTAGTCATTCTCTGATGCAAATGGGAGGATTATCTGCTTTTCCTCCAAAAGATATTTTTAGTACCCCTTTTAAACCACTGGCAGAACTCCTGCAGTTTTACAACGCATGGGTGCAAAGAATGCAATGAAAGTCACCTATTATTCAATTAATTTTTTGAATTAATTGAATAAGCTCAGACTAATTATATCACATCTGATCTTTTGATATTTTCTTTCTATAACTGACTAGAGAAACATCTTCCTTTTAGCCACCAGAAATCCCAAGGTGGCCGTCAGAAATGATTCATCATCCACCTCTGATGCTCAGCCATTACTGGCCTTTTCCCAAAAGCATGCAATATGTAGCAAAGAATTGATAACACTGGCAAGAGGGCTGCTCCAAAGTCTGCCTTTCTGGTTAAAGTAAGAATGCTGCAGAAACTGGAGATCAGTGTGACTGTGGAGCCTGGTTATACAGGTTACAAACAGCTGATGCATCAAAAGGGTCAGTCTTCATGTGGGACTTTTACAGAGAAGGGTTGAAACTGTTAACAACTCTTGAAGCATGTATTTTTGGAAATTAACCATTTGGAGGCATGACCCAAATGATGTCAGTCCCTACAGCAGAGGTGGAATGTATACAGAAGCTATCTAGTGACTAATGAACTGGGCATGCTCATAAGTTGTTTTCTTCATTTAAAAATGATTACATGATTACAGATTTTGATTCAAAATGCCTTTAGGTGTTTAATGAAGTGTCAGATAGTATATGAACTCCAGGCTCTGTATAGGAAATGCAGGTCTCAAAAACATTTGAAAGTGAATGGTAACATACACAAAAAAATTGACTTACGAACACAGCAAATAAAATATAACAAAGGAATAATGAAACGGAAATTTCAGCATGACAAGTATCATGATGATGCTCTACACTCTTGGATATCTTTACTGTTTTCAATGTATTCAGAGAATTCATATATTGTAAAAATCCAGTACTCTGACAATTTTTATCTTGCTTCCTTTTCTATTAAAAAAATAGACAAATATAATACAGTGATTTTCAGAAGATGTAGCTTGTAAATACAAGAATGCTTATTTATAGTTATTAAAAATTTGCTCTAAAATAGTGGATGCTTAAAAATGGAAAAAATATTTTTAGTTCTTAATAATATTAATAATTCTTATTATATATACGTGAACATTAAAGAAGTAAGGACAACAGTGATATCATTATTTTGTTTTTCTAGGAGAAATAATATTTTGATAAAGGAAAAGAAGGAAAAGAGAGGTAAGAAAATAGGTTAATACGGCTATACATCTCTGTTTTGTCGACCACAATTTCTGACCACCTTAAAAAAATCATTAAAATACATCCTTATCTTAGCATAAATGTGTAACTCATATTGTCTTAGGCGAAATTTAAGCAGAAATGGAAGTCCTTTATTAAATATGAATGTGATAGCTCACTGGCAAAACAAAACAAGTATTTGATCAGGACTAATCAATGACAGTTTTTGAGGACAGGAGTTACTGGTACATCACTTGATGTGTCAGCCGTGACTAAAATATTTGTATTTGCTGTAGTGTGTTCTCTAAGACCGGTTTGTTTCAGGATTATAAGCTCAGTTAAATCTTCATAATGAGAAGCAAAATTACTTGATCTTTCACAAATCAAGATTCTCAAAGGTTATTTGGCCAAATATAAGCAGGCAAGAAATCCTGTTAAACTGTTGAAGCAAAATCCTAAATTATGCCTGTGTGGCCTCTTTTTCTCACTATCTAGAAATTAAGTTAATGACTTATTAAATTGGCAGTACATTGGCAGTTCTACCCTACTTCTTGCAAAAGAAAAGCACTACAAACATAAGAGGATTATATTATCATTAGGAATCCTTCTGAATTAATAAGCTTAGGAGGAACCTCAATTACAATAGCAGAAGATGAGTTACAGTAGAATATTTTACATGGTACCTTGAGTCTAGTTTGGAATCTCTCCCTGCAGCCAATTTGGATGATGTGGTTTAGAAGACTCCCTTTTGTCACTAAAGCTAATTACGAAAGGCTGTATTTAGACAAATTTAATACTGCTACTAATGAGCAAAGATCAAACTATCTGGCAGCTGCTGCTAAGCATTCAGTCAGCATTTATACTCTCCTTAAATTCTGCTGCTATCCAGTGCTGTGTAAGAGTGTATTTTCCCAAAAGTAACTATTTACAGTGACAGTTAATACTAGGGCAGGAAAACAGTACTCAAAAGAGGCACATGCTTTGCAGTGGCTGTAGGATGTCACTCACTCACACATGGAGCTCTACAGGTTGCATTAATGACTTTCCACAATTCCTTCCTGACGGATGAAAGAAAACTCAGAATGGATATAAATCCAGCCTGCATGGATGAATGGGGAAGGGATTGTGGGGATAAACAGATGTTCTGTCTTATGTGGGATTTTATGTTTGATCTTTCTAGGGCAATGGACAGGAAGTACTGTCTTGTCAGACAAGCAGTTTCCCACCGTAGGCAGAAGATGCTGAAACCACCTCCTGAATTTCTTATTTTAACTTGAGCAGAAGAGTCCCAGGAGCTGCAGAATTATTTAGATTATTTAAAAACAGCTAACCTAAAAAAGATAATGGAGACATCACTTCTCACTTGCAATATTTTGAAACTTGCAAAATACCATAGCTGAACATCTGAACAGAACATAAAATATCTTTGGGTTCTTTAACACATCAGCAGAAACATGTTCTCTTTCACAAAAAATATGGCAGAGACTAGAAATTTTTTAGTGCTTAATAATTTGTCTCTTGAGTGTTAGGATAAAGAAATACTTTAAAAGCATTTCAGAGAGTTTAAATAGGAGCTGAAATGTTACTATTTTAATACAAAATGAATTATTGATACTTCATCCATGATTTAATGGTCTCATCAGATCACATTATAGGACAAGTCTTTGATTTGTAAGGAATTACTGCACATAATATGTGAATTAAATAAACATACAGTATTTTAGATACATCTTCGTACTTGGATTTCTAGATATCAATATATGGCATGTTATACCTGTGTTGTATATCTCAAAATTATAGGTCAATGAACTCAGGGCAGGGGGACAGAAGGCAATATTTTAAAAACTAGCAGTCAAGTGTGTTTTTCTATAGTATAGTTCAATAGTAATACTCCTAAACAAAAATATATTTGGTTTTTAGGTTTGGGTTTGTATTAAGAGTAAAATTTCAAAAATTGTCTACTTAACTCAAGACCCCATATTTATTTTTTATTAATGCATAATTAAATGAAGAGCTTATATATTATTGAATTGCAATGAGATTTTCAATTCAATGTAATTTTTCAAATGTAAATTACATTTCAAAAATGCATAAAGTCTTTTGGAAATTTTAACCATAGGTGTGGTATTTTGAAAATATCACCCAAAGTGATTTTTTCAGGAGTGCCAGTTCCACAATGACAGAACTTAACTATCAAGTATTTTCATCTCAGTTAAGTGTTCCTAACTTTATATGAAAAGTCAGTGCCCAGTGGATGCAGACTGCTATTAGTGTTTTATAGGGTAGCTATACTCTATCTCCTCCTTGTTCATAGAATCAACAGTTTTAAGATTTCTACCACCAATTTGCATGCAATAAACTCCTAAACCACTGCAGCAAACTTGATAAATCCTGTTAATTCATCCTCTAAAAATCATCTTTAGCTATGCTTAGAATAGTAAAGAACTACATAGTATAGTTAGTATAATCATTAGAACTGAGGTGTCCAAACCTCTAAATTTTTCATGTTTGTCTAGATAGTAATGAACAGAAAAAGATGGAATTAGGTTGGTTGTTACAGCAGACACAATAAAACAGCAGCCCAATCTTAAAAGGAAAAAGAAAAAAAGTAGCCGGTCCATTTATTACTTAGATTTACCAATTTTTCCTTCAAGGAACACAGATCCTGATGTATTGGGCCTGAATTGTGTCATTTACAGTTATTCCTTGTGTTGTAGAAGAAATACATGTATATCAGCATCGTTAGGCATCACATTTTGTCTCGAGACAGTGAATCATTCAGTGTTTTATTGCTTGACCTTGCTTTTCTGCCTGCTTGCATGTCTGAAACTGTGTGTTGATCTTGAGGTTATTTCAGCTGAAGTGAGCTTGCTGGGCTCCCTGTTGAGCTAGGCTGTTAGGCAAGACAGTTGCATGACATTTGCTTTAATTTGTTGACACTAAAAATCCCTGAGTTGGGCTCTGATGGAAGACAGATCATGTAATGCCCCTGTAAAGGACTTGGAGCATTCTTCACGTAGAGGCTTCACACCAGAGAACAGTGTTTTAATACTAGATTAGCAAGAAGTTATATCATTTTGGTAGTCCTTGTTTTAATGGATATCTGAATTCTGCCTTGTGGCTTAACACTTTTTTACACACTCTACAAGCAGTTGAAAAAATTATTACATTTTAAGGTTTTATTTCATTATTCAAACCACAAATTGGAGTAAGTTGCACATCTGAAAAAAAGTGCTTATCACGCCTGTCTGCCCAAAAGGCATTGAACAATCTTTGGATTTATTTTTGCATGGCTAGCAGTTATAGAAAAATAAAGAAATTAGAGTATTTACTAGACAATGAACACTGACTATTTCTGTCAGCATCTTATTATGTTGAAAAGATTAAATAAAGCTTATGGTATCTGAATTTTTTTTTCATTATTAGGGATTCCTGACAATCATCCTCTGCTTTTAATTCAAGAATTAATTCCTCAATATCTGTTAAAAGTTTAATTTCCAGCAAAAATTGTAAGATGCAGCTATTTTTGGTATGCTATGGTGTATCAGTTTCATGAAAATGAAGAAATGCATGTTAGATAAAAATCCCTGCTACTGAGCAGGTGTTCTCTAGGTACCCAATCCCCTGTGCTGGAAGACAGAGTCAGAATGAAGTCCCCAGAATCTATGGGGAAATGCTCAGAGCCTGCCATACCACACAGACATGCACAGCTCTGTGAGGCCAGATGGAATCCACCCAAGGGTTTCAAAAGAGGTGACAGAAGTGCTCCGAGGCACTCTCCATCATCCACCTGCAGCCCTGGCTAGCTGGGGACGTCACAGTGGACTGGAGGTGATGTGCTTCTACAGAAAAGGCTGGAAGGAGGCTACAGGGAGCTATAGACCTGTCAGTCTTCATGCCAGGGAAGTGCCAGTGTCCATGAAACAGATCCTCCTGAGTGCCAACGTGCTGCACACACAGGACAACCAGGAAATCAGGCCCAGCCAGCACAGCTTCATGAAAGGCAGGTCCTGCTCAAACAGCATGATCTCCATCTATGACAAGGAGACCTGCTTAGTGGATGATGGAAAGACATGGATGTTGTTTGGATTTGTGCTTTCTGAGTGTCCTGTATCAGAAGAGAATTTGAAGAGAAACTAAGAGGAATAAAAAATCACTTTTACAGAGGAGTTTTGAAACATCATGCTAGCCTATATCAAGAATGAGAACATCAGTGCATTATTAAAAGACTTTTACAGTTAGAGAGCTGTCTTAAATATGCTGTGCCGAGAGCTTATTTGTTTTTTTTCAACGGCATGATTTTTTCATCTGCTTCTTGCTGGGCCATATTGAAAAAAATAATGAAAATACTGTGTGTCCCAGATCCTCCAGTCCTCAGGGTGACTGTGCTCTTACAGCCATATTTTCATAGAGAAGAGATCCTTCAAAACAGCCCACCTTCTGTCCGTGCTCTGACAGCCACCCTAATGCAATCAGCCAACTCATGTGCACAGGAGAAAGCTTCAGGCACTGCCCCAGAGACTGGTGCTCAGAGGCCACCATGTGCCCTAACCTCAGGTGACAGAGTCAGGGTAAAAGAGAGAAGACTTACAATACAAAGAAACAGGGGTGGAAGGCTAAATAGCCCTTCTTGTCATCCCTTTAAAAAGGAAAGCTGTGATAAAAATTAATTAAAATAATGAAGGAAAAAGAAAGACCTGAAGGGAGGAAGCTGCCTTCTGGAAAAATAGGGTTTAGTCTGATTCTGAATGGCTTACATGTCAAGAGCCTGGGGAAAATAGGATACAGGGTAGGAAGCCCAGTTCCATTCAGGATACCTGCACCAGACTTCTTTGTGTAGAATATTGGATGATTGCCTTTAAAAATCCTGCCTAGCTCATTGGATGACTGGGAGATGCTCAGAAGTTATATATAGACCACCCTGCAACTTTCTAACATAGGATCTGAAGGAATTAAGAAGAATGACACCGTCCTCAATGTCCCATATTTTTTCTGTTATCTTGCCCACATGTCTTTTTAATCCAAATAAAGAAATCCATGAGGCAACTCAGAGTCACTCACAGAGGCACATTTTATTAAGAAGACATGTGTTTACTGTGAATCTGTTACATGATTTTTTAATTTATTTTTCCTCGATACTTTTAGGGTGATATCCTCATCAAAATGAAATCCACTGAATATATACAAATACTTGATGGCAAGCTTAAATATTTTGTGAACCTTACCTGCCTTTGCAGCATACAAAATATGCAGGAGCAGAACATGTTTTGTTGTAGGGCAGGAGTTGAATGAGAAACAGAAATAGAATGGAATGATTTGAATCACAACCAAAAGAGTTCCTGCTAGCACCACTGTGTTGATGTGACAGATACGGTCTGAAAACAAACAGGAAGTGATAAACAAACAGTGTAATGCTCAAAATTGAAAAGTTTTTCCATAAAATGCTATCTTTGATGTTAAAATATCACACAGACAAGAAAATTTTCTAACACCCTCTGCAGAATGCTATCTATAGTAATTTCTTACACAGACACTTCAATTGTAAACATTTTAAAACTTCATTGTGTTAATGAGTGAAAATGAGCTTGCGTCTCACTTCAAAGCTAGTTGTGTGACATGGTGAAATAGTTGCAAAGAGTAAATAATATCTGTGATCCAAAAGCTGCACAGTTTTGGAGTTGTGGCTTCTTTATGCATGTTGTAGAAAAGGTTTGTTAGAAAATGTCCTTTAAACACTGCCTTGTCACAGCTTTCCTCTGAACTCCAGGTTTCAGATCCTCTCCTGGAGTGAAGTTTGTAATTCACTGGGCTTAAGTCACACACTTTGACATGAATTACACTGTTCACTGAACTGGAGTAACTTCATAAATAATCCTTATTCCCTGGAGAGTCCAGTCTATTCATTATTCCCTTTGATGTTTTCTCCCATGCAGATTAGCTCACACAGGATTAAAAAAAAGGGAAATGCAACCAATAAATGAATTCTAGCTCTTTGTAAAAGGTGATAACAGTACCATTTCTTAAACTACAGACCGGAGAAGTCAAGCTGAATTATACATTACAGACATCTTACCCGTTCTGCAGTGTCTATGTTGAAGGCTATTATCTTCTGTCCTTTGGGAACTGCAAGGAAGTAAAGACACGGAAGCTTAGCAGAAAAAAAGAAGAAAAAAGAATTTGAACTTTTTTTGGCTAGAAGCAAATTTTAGTTTATTATTCAGCTCAGCTCCACTGTGTTCCACTTTCAAAGTTTCAGTAGCTGCTCCACTTAAAAAGCATATGATAGCATGGAAAATAAAGACTCTTTTAAAATAGCATTTCTTCAGAGGGACAGGTAAGGTCTCTGGACTTCTGCCTAACATGAAAGGAGATAGATTTGCCAAAACAGACTAGACAATTTTCACTTAGATTTTCTCACTTCTATGAAACAAATATAATTCACCAAAGTTTATAGCTCTTTATGTTGACAAGCAGCAGTTATGTCTAGACCAGGATGCTACTTGCTTTTTGACTCATATTTCTACATGAAGTAAATTCAGAACATGCTTCAGATCATTCTCTTTAAGACCCTCATTTATGAGGGTTTTTTTAATGTATGAAGAGTTTATGGATATTAACTTCCTTCCCATGATACTTTAGGTAGATGTCATGGCTTTTTCTCCCCTCTTTCCATGGGGCATTCATGAAGTCTCATTGATAAGCAGCATTATCTTCCCAGAGGTTCAGGCTCTAATATGACTTGATCCACACTTTCAGCAGTCTGCACCATCTACTCGTACAGTGAATCTACTTGCTGAAATGCCATCTGTGTGGTGGGCTTCACAGTCACTGTACACACTTTAACAGGTTATGCATAAGGAAGAGACATAAGCTTTGTTGAGTCTGATAGAATAAGTGTTTAAAAACAAAATAATAGCCCAGTATTAAACATGAGAATTCCAGCCTGCTAAGAGAAACAGTAATTATGATTTTCCTCTTGTAATTGAAAAATTTTTTCAAAAACATCATAGAAGGTTTTTCTGTTCATTGATTGCACCATTTTTTTCAGTCTCAGAACAGGAAACATCAGAAGACAGCTTTGTCAGATGGAAAGCATGTAATTTTTCTGTTCATGAGTAAAGTCACATACTACTGTGTGCGTGAATATATTTATTACTGGCTTTTCTTGACTACATAGTAATTGAAAAGGAAACATTATGTAAATAAACTAGAGCACAGGGGGTTTTGGTATGGACTAGAAAAAGAATTTACATGTTTCTGTGGCTTGGATCAAAAAGATCCTTTCACATCTGCATTTCTCTATGTTCAGAAAGCAACATTTCAAATAGAGAAAGTGCTTATTGCTTAGCTCCTCTGGTCTAGTAAATCATAGAACACTTTATTTAAAAGCCTATTCTGCACTAAAAAGCAAATAAATCACATCTTTTCTGGAAATTCAGTCTTCTTTAGTAGGCAGTTAACATTTAGATGAGAATAGCTCAGAATTTCAAATCTGGATCATTCCACCAAACCAAGCTTCACTCATCAAGACAATGATTTTCATAACTTTGTAGAGAACAAATTATAAAACTTCCACATAAATATTAGATATTTCAACTTGTAAATATGCATAAAATAAAAAAACAATGTTAAAAGCCTAAGCATAAATGACATTTACAACTGAACAGCTTGTATGAGGATAACTTCTGCCACTTCACACTCCAGTGAAATAGTACCTTGATAAAATGGTTCACTGGAAACAGATGAGAGCTGTTGGGATAAAATGCCAGTAGCAAGTTTAAGCAACATCCTATCTATCTCATCTAAACCTATGCCTGACAGCACAGAAAGTAGAAAGGCTCTCAGAGTCTTTCTATTGCTTATGACAGCACAGGTAACATATGTTTTTTGATTAACTTTTGGTGTGGTAGAAGCTGCTGCAAGCAAATAATCTGCTATTTATTGCAGGCAAGGGAAGAGGCACTTGAAGAAAAAAATAAGGGAAATTTATTGTCTCTGACAGAACCTTCTATAGGGACTGTCTGAAAAACAAATTGAAGTAAAACACATATTGGCATTTCCATTTCTTAAGACCTGTGTTCAGATCTTGAATTTCTACCACAAATTTAAAGGATTAAGTATCAACAGAAGAAAAAAGTGAACCTGGAAACATAGATAGTGCATTATATAGGAAAATACAGGACGAAAACCAGACTTCTGTTACCTCAGGGAATATAATAAAGCTTCTGCTTGATTAAAAACAATGCCCTAGTTTTCCCCCTCTCCCTTTTTATGGAAGATAAATATTTGAGAAAAATAATACTGATGAATTCTTTCAGTCTAAAAGCAGAAAGGAGCACCATCTCAAAAACCTGTCTTCTTTTCATCTGTACCTTAAAGTTTCTGAAAGTTAGTATATAGATTATTCGAAACCAATCATAAGCAAATCTGAAACAAGCTCAGTCTTGCATTGACTAAAAAATTCATTTATTGTCAGGTATTCAACCTCTTAGATTCACTTGGTTTTCCCTCCATTTTGCTGCAGCAGCTATAAATAACACGTGTCAAGCTCAATTGTAGGCTGACCCTTTGAATCTTAGTTTTTGCTGACATCTTGAAAACAGCAGCTGTTATAGTTCTTCAAAGGATGAATGTATTTTGAACATGCCAAGAAAGAGATTATATAACGTCTTGTCTTGACCGTAGCTGTAGTCTAGAAGTCACCCCTAAAACCAGCTCACTCCTCAGGTCAAACCTTTCACTCAAATACCTGTACAAGAAGCCACCTGAGATTTGCACAACAATTACATGTAATTGAAGAAAAAGATGAGATCTTTTGAACCAATTTAAACCACACCATGAATTAGTCCTCTGTAGGAGTTTTGCAAAACCACACCTAAAACTCTGTGTTCAGCCCTGGGTTTTATCATGGGTATTTGACAATATCCTACAATTTACAAGGACAAACTTCCTTTGAGGCAAACTTTGTCACCTATTAAATACACACAGAGAGTACATATCTATGCAAACTCCTGACCTCTTGAAATTAAATTATCCTCTTCCAGTGCATCAGATTTAAACTGATTTTACAAATTGGGATAAGCTCAATTTATCCTAGTTTTTCAGATTAAATAATATTAAAATCCTCCCTTTTTGGAGTCACCTTTCTGAAGCCTTCCTGTTACAATGTCCTTGAGAGTACTATCAACATTTGTTTAGCTTTGGGACATCAGGAAACATTAAAGAAAGAAAAACAATGAAAAATGGAACTATCTTTGACATTTCCTGGTTTATTTCTTAATTTTTTTTTCAATATTATATATTGCATTGGTACACCTATGATTGGATTATTATGGATTAAAGTCCTTATCCAGAGGCAATTTTTAACTGTATTCAGCTTTAAATGCAATTATAGGTTTTGAATATAAGCTCCATAAATTTATAAAAATGATACTGCTCAATAAAATACATCCATAATTTTATATGTTGGCAAACTCAGTGGGTCACAGAGACACATTATTTGAAAAGCTTACTTAAACTGGAAACAAGCAGTAAGTGTTGGTTAGAGATAGGCATGCAGAGATGTCTTTTATCTCTGTATGACTTCTGTGTGTGTCTGTGAGAGTGTATGTATGTGCACGTGCCTGTGGACAGGCACGCACCTACGCACATCACACTAACACGGACTCTGGTTAGTCTTATTTATCAGCTTCTTCAGAAAAATTTTGCTTCCACAAAAATTCTTTTTCTTCCCCTCAGAAGATTCTCACTGTTTAGCCAAGACAGAATAATTTAAAATTTTTACCTAGAAATGTTAAAGTAAGTAGCTGATAATGTCAGAATAAACAGTTCAAGAGAGAGGACCAAATCCACATACCAACTCTCCTTTATGAGAGAGTCGTTATGGGCCCACAGATATGTTCTATATGACTCCTAGTAAAAAAATCTTAAGCTACTGCATTGTACAATGCACACCTGAAGCAAGTATTTTCTTTTTAACAGACATTTGGAAAACAAACATGTACTGTTTAGAATTTTTATTTTTAATTTTTTTTAAATTTTTGAACAGTGTTTGAGGCAGATATACTGAAAGATTTATTTGGATTTATTCGAAATGCAATTTTCCACGTGCTTCTGTGTTAGGCTTTTCCCTGTTGGACATCTTAGGTTTGACTCCTTCTACCAAAGGAATCAGAATATCCACCAGTTGTCAAGACTTGGGTTTTTTACCCTTTCAACTCAAAAGTAGTGATTATTTGTCTCTTCTCATTGTACTCAAAACCTAAGCAAGCAAAAGTTTTTGTCTAGAAGAGTGCTCTGAAAATTTGAGTTGGTCCCATTTTCTTAATGTGGATGGGAGCTATACATTAACAGAGGGAAATGGAGAAAGATTCATTTATTCACTTTCGCATAAAATTTCACCTTTCGAAGGAGGATAAATATGTTTTAATTGGTGAAAAATAAGAGTAAAAATAAATCAATAAATATATAATTGATTTTGTTCATTTACTTACAAATTTTTTTTTACCTCAGTTATTTCTGGTAATTGTGCAGTTTAATGTAGCACATTGAAATCTTTTTACTGGAGTATTCTGTTCTATCAAGGGAAGGTAGTATCTTTGTCTAAAATATGTCTGTAACAGCAATACTACCTATATAAATGGATGTCAGTGACACATAGGTAGTTTCAAAAGTAAAATTCTTTTTCTCCTCTGTCACCAATGAGAATGCCATCACTAATGTTGTTAACCAGTTTTCTGCATAGACACTAAAGTGTCTAAACCTCTCAGTTTAGTCATTGGCTTCAACCAAGCTGGTTTCTTATGCCTCTCAAGTCTTCACCCTCGCTTTGCTGGGATTTTTCCTATGTCCTGTGGTTCCCTTGGAACAATGTTTCACTATATTTTTCCTCCCTTTTCCTTTTGATTCCCATTCTTGACTCCTTCTATATCTCTTTCTGCTACACCTGTCATTCAGCTCCCAAATTTTCTCTTTTGACCAAATTTTTTTTCTTTATGTAGTTTTATTTTTTCCTCTCTTATGTAACTTTCCTTGAAGGGAGAAAATGATACAAGATTTGCCTTTTAAACATGAATGAACCAGTATCAAACACTGTGTTGTCCAAAGCAGAGAAGTGAATTGATTTGGGGGAATTAAATATTGATACTGTGCTCTCAAGGCCAGCACAAAGCCAGGCAATTTTGTGAATTTTGCATCATCCTCTGAGAGTTGGTGTGAAAAGATATTAAAGTATAAGTAGGGCAAGTGGCTACAAGAGAGAAGTCTTTAGCTGTCACACCAGGATTCTAACCTATGGTGTGCTTGTTTTGGCTGGCATATAGTTAATTTTCTTCACAGTAAATAGTAAGTAGTTATGTTTTGGGTTTGTGCTGGAAGCTGTATTGATAATACAGGGATGTTTTTGGTATTGCTCAGCAGGGCTTGCATAGGGCCAAGTCCTTTTCTGCTTATCATTCCACCCCACCAGTGAGGGGACTGCAGGTGCACAAGAAGCTGGGAGGGGACACAACTGGGACAGCTGATTCCAGCTGACCAAAGAAATATTTTATAGTGTATGGCAACATGATCAATATATACAGAGTGGTCAAAAAGGAAGAAGGGGAGAAGATTCACAGTGATAGTGTTTGTCTTCCCAAGTCACCTTTATGCATGACAGAGTCCTGCTTTCCTAGGGATGCCTGAACACCTGCCTGCCCACAGAAAGTGATGAATGAATTCCTTGAGATTTTGCTTTCCTTGCACATGCAGCTTCTTCTTTCCCTATTGACCTGTCTTTATCTCAACCTACTAGTTCTCTCACTTTCACTCTTCTGATTCTCTCCTCCGTGGTACCGGGGAGGGGAAACAAGCGTCTGCATGGAGCTCAGTTCCTGGCTGTGTTTGAGACACAGCACATGAGCTCTTGTGAATAGCCTTGCACAACTCCATGGAATGTAAAACGGCAAAGAGCACAAGGTCCTTTGCACTGTATTTACTCGGCCAGAAATACAGACAACTTGATTCCATTTGAGTATGTGTAATTGTACCTGCATTAAGCAAATGTGAAACTGCATGGGAATTTTATTTGGAGCTGGTCCTCAGCATGAAACAAACCAAAGGAGCTCTCGTCATAACATGCGTAAATAACCAAATGGTACAAACTTCTGGGCCACTCATCAGTCAGAGAAGGTACTTCTATGGAAAAGATTCGGTTTTTTATGCATTATAAGGCTGAATGTTAATTTTTGTACTATCAGTTCTTTTCTATTTTGCATTATGAAATAATAAGAGGCTAGAGAATACAATATAAATAAATAAATAATATTTACTATTTTTTTTACTAATATACTAATACTATTTTAAGTTGCATTTTAAAATAAATACAAAGATTTATCAGTTGTGATTTAAGTTGGACACTAGCTTTTATATCAAAAACTGAAGAGCCTTTTACTTTACTGGTTATTTTTTCACACAAAAAAATCATGGTCCCAACCCCAATTATATATTTGAAGAACACTTACATCATCTAAATATACCTCTCTACAGAATATTAAAATGTCATCCACCCTGTGTGTGTGTACATGAACGCACAGAAAAGGACAGGTCATGAAGCTCTTACAATATAGACACTCTTGTTCCTAGTAGGAAGGGACAGATTGAAAAGAAGGCCCTAAGCTGATCACTCAAGGTCGGACACCTGGAACAGTCTAGCCAGTAGTGTGTGATGGCCAGCAACACTGCATTTCCTAACATTTGTTTTGTGTCAAATCCAGAAGAATGTTTTTTACTTACACTAGTGAATTCATCTCATATTTATTTCCAAAGGAGGGCTGATGTAAAAAACAACTTTGCAATTTGTATCTACTAAAAAACCCCATTCCTTGGCTTTCTTAAAGAGAGTATAATGAACCCATTTAATCAGCTCATTAATTTAGCATCAATGTTCATTTAACAATTTCAGAATGGAAAAGTTCTCTCCTATTCTTCTTCTGTATTCTAGCTTATAATTCTTTCTGTGAGCAAAACTAATTTGCACACTGATATTAAAGTGGCAATAAATTGCAGCCATATAAATGACTTCAAATTTGGTTCCGCAGTTTAAAAAAAGCACTCTGAAGCAAAATAATCATCTCTTATGTTTTTCATTTAGAATAAACTGTATTTTAAGAATATTAAATTGCTGAATGAAAAATGCCCAAATTCAAGATAACCTTAAAAAGGAAAAAAAACAACCCAAACCAGAAACTAAAGCTATAAATATATTTTAAGCTTTATTTTCCCTCATTTAGATCTTCGGTGAAATATCAAACTTCTGAGCTTTACTGTTTTTCAATACTATTTTTGTAATACCAGTTCCACATTATCATTCTGCATTAGTCTTCTCTATTCTCTTCAAGTTGATCTCTTCTATTGCTAAATATATTTTTCTAAATACAAAAATTACTTGTAAATACAAATACTAATTTATGAAACTAGCTATATTTATTGTCCCTACTTCATCTGCTATCAGTTCTTGAGCCTTTTATTGTTATTTACATTAAAATGAGCATTCTGATCACTAACAAATATGTACCAGAGTATTATCTGTAGCTCAATTTGCAATGCATTTTTTTGTTTTCTGTACTTTATAGTTCCTACATCTTTCTCCTTTCCAGACTCTCAATATTGTTTTCATTTTTAAAAGCCTTCTGTTTATTGCTTCCACTAATCTTTAGATCTCTGCTTAACCTCATTGCCTGCTATTGCCCTTTTCTACATTTAGATTTAACCAGCATGTCAGTTACAGTCTCTCCAGAAGGATTCTTACAAAAAAAAAATTCCTCATTTACATTGTACTCATGGTACCAAGCTTTCCTCAAGTTATGTGTCCTGAAAAATCTATACTTCTGTTTCTATAGTATATGTTGTCAATAGAAGTGGAGAAAAGATAGGAAGTAAATATTTTTGTTGTTGTTTTTGAAAAATATTCTTCCCTTAAAAAAAAAAACTTACAAAAATCTTTGTACTTCTACATTCCCTGTCACTTGTGATGGAGTTTGGAGATAAAGACCAATCACAAATGGCACATGCATTTAAGCCTGACACAAAGAGAAGCGCTTGAAAGAAGTCTAAAAGAACTTATCAATGGTGTACGACATACATCTGAGATGATAGAAACTGTAAATGAATCCTTAGGTTTTGGAATAGGAGTAATTATGGCCATTTTTTCAGTGTTGCTTATTGCCAGATTTAATTTTTTTTCATAGTTCTAGTGTATCACACTTAGTGCAGTCTTCACGGCTTTCAGCAAACTCATCGTGGTTATTATTACCTACACTTAACTATAGGTTTTCCTTTTTGGCAGTCTCTAAAAGAAAGCCATTGTGGTTTATGTTGACCTTGAAATCTTGAGTCTACAACAAATATTGAAATCATCATTATAGACTCTCTCTTTGAATATCGTTCATTAACTTGTGTGGCACATTTTTGGACACATCCCACCCTTTTAGAATTTATCTTGACAATTTTTCTCACTCCTGTATCATGTAGTGGTGGCTCAACCTTATCAACCCATACTTCTGCAAAAGAGAACTTTAAAGCCTGGAGTTGTAAACTCCTACTGCCTTGATTTGACCACTTCCTAACTTGAATCACCATGCCTAATCTCAAAATTTTGACCTCCTTTATTTTGACATCCCCTTTACCTTGCTAGTGGTGTAGCAAACACACATCATTAATTAACCATCAATAATTTTGTGTTGTGTTTGTGTGGCCAGGCTTTTGTTGTTGGGGAGACTGCAAGAGTGGTTTCTGTTTTGCTAAGAGCATCCCCTCTGTCTGAGAGAGCCAATGCCAGCCCAAGACAGACATGCCAGCGTTGCAGGCTGAACCCACCAGAAAACACATTAACACATCTTTGAGAACTTGTTTCAGAAGCACAAAAAGTTATCGTGTGTAAGTAATTGTGGCCAGAGAAGACAGGAGTGAGAATATGTGAGAAAAACAATTCTGCACACACCAAGGTCAGTGGAGAAGGAGGAGGAGAAGGTGGTGCAGCTGCTGGAGCTGAGATTCCCCTGCAGGCTCTGGTGAGGACCACATGAGGCAGGATGTACCCCTGCAGCACATAGGAGTTCATGGGGAAGCAGAGATCCACTTGCAGGAGCCCCATGCCAGAGAAGGTGGATTCCTGAAGGAGGCCGTGACCACATGGTAAACTCTCACTGGATAAGGCTCCTAGCAGGAACTGTGAACTTGTGGGAAGAAGAGTCCATGCTAGAGCAGTGCTCCTGGTAGGTGGGACTTGTGACTTTTTGGGGGACCGATGCTGGAGCAGCCTATTCTTGATGGACTGCATCCCATGGAAATGTACCCATGCTGTAGCAGTTCAATAAGAGCTGCAGCCCATGGGAAGGACTCTGATGGAGAAGTTTGTGGAAGTTTGTCTCCCATAGGAGACTTTCTCCACTTTCACCACTTGGTGGAGCAGGCAAAGGACTTCTCTTCCTTAGGAGGAAGCAGCAGCAGAAACAACATGACTGTGGAACTGACTGTAACCACAATTGCCCTGCAGTGCTGGCAGGGAGAAGGTAGACAATTGGGAATTAAGTTAGGCTTGGGAAGGAGGGAGGGGTTGGGAGAAGGTGTTTTTGGATTTATTTCCCATAATCTCTCTCCGATTTTGGTTGGTAATAAATTCAGCTAATTTCTCTAAGTCAAGTCTGTTATGCCCATGATGGCAATTGGTGAGTGATCTCTCCTTACCCTTATCTCAACTCACAAGTCTTTTGTTATGTTTTCTTTTCCCTGACCAGCTGAGGAGGGGAGTGATAGAATAGCTTTAGTGGCCACCTGGCATTCAGCCAGGGTCAAACCACCACAAATTTACTCATTTATGGTAGCTTGAATGTTTTCAAATTAGTACAAAGGAAGAACGTTTTCTATTGATGATGCTGAAGTGATGCTGGAATATGTCAGTCAGTAGTAAAAATTTTGTATTCAATATGGAATATAGTTGTCAGGTCTCTGGATGTGGAAGCTTCTCAAAAAGCCAAACCCATGCAGCTCAACTGAAAAAATAAGTAGAAAATTACATTTGGAACTGGAGGACACAGGCCAATTCCTTGGGAGACAGAGGTAGTCATCTTCCAAAGTGCAGAAAGAGTACTATGAGCAGATGGTGTTATAGCTGCATTTCGGTAATAAAATGTGGAGTTGTATAACCCATCTTTATTCTTATGCTTTAAACAACCATTTCCCCTATCCTTGTGAATCATGCCACTTGAAAGTCTCTTGACCCCTTGCATTTCATCAATGATTTTCTGTCTTTCTTCCCTCAGCCTGCCTCATTTTTTAATTTGCTCAGTACACTTACTTGAGTTCTTTCATTAGAGAATCAAGAAAAAACAATCCTTTAGAGGGATTAGTAATAAGTCTTAAGGTTGTGTCAAGCAAGCTTATGGTAAAAGGATTTCTTAAACATACCATGCATTAGTGAAAGTGATTGGCTAAAAAGGTATGCATTCTGTCTGTTGCCTGGTTCTCCATTGCCTGCACATCCTCAGCCAGTAAGCAGAATTTTTATCTGGCATCAACAGAGTATACTGTTAAAAATGTGAGACTTTCAGCTAAGGAACACTAGTGCAATTTTACTATACCTACTTTTGAGAGGTTTTGTCTTACCAAAGTACCATGGTCCTCCAGGCGCTGTTGTGGCAGTCTTTGTTCGTGTCACTGCATACTTGCTAATTTCGAATCCCTGTTTATAACCCTAAGGCACATGGAAGCTAAGTTTATATACCATGTCAATAATCACACATTCATTTTCAAATTCATTATGCTTACAACTGACTTTCCTGATTTTTCAAATCATTAAACAATTGTGAACAGTTTTCAATTAAACAGCAAATATCCAAAGACAGAATTAAGGTTCAGTTTCTGATGTGTGTAATGAGTCTCCCAGAGCACAGCTACTCCACTTTTTGTCTTGAGAGTGCTCACGCCTAGCACAAAGTGCACATAATGATGAATACATCACAACCTTCGATAATTTCTACATGCCAGCAAGCAGTTCTAACCGAGGTGCCCAGATCTGACTTTTGACAGGGAAGAATATGTGTTTATGAGTGTCAGTCACTCTGATTGGGAAGGGACAGACTGACAGCACTGAGGCTGAGATCACTAGCAGCTTGAATAAACAGATTGTTTTTCTCTCTCTTTCTCTTTTCACACTGCTGAGGAGAAGAAACAAACATTTTCCAGCTGTGACAATTTGCTATTTTAAAGTACAATGTCTGTTTTGACTTTTTCATTCATCCAAGATGACTTTGTGGACAGTGGGGAGTTTAGATTTAAAATATCTGATCTACAGATAAATACAAGCAGTTAACAGGAATAAAAAAAAAGTTTCATTTTCTGCGTCAAAATCTTGTATATTCCTTTCTTTAAATAACTGCAACTCAGTTTTTGGGCAAGGATTTTAGCATTAGAAAGAAATAATGCTTTCAAATATAAGAAATAATGAAAGTAGAGGCACATCCTCAACACAGCAGTAGATGTTCCTTCCCAGTGATGATATACATAATTATCAGGTAAGACTGGGCCCCATTTCTGCTCATCCATATGTAAACAGAACCTTGAGCTTTCAAGACCCCACTAAAACCTTTTAACTGCTTAAAGCAGAACTTCAAAGAAGACATTTAACAGTCAGCAAAGAACTGTGAAACTTGCAATAATTGAAAGTAATATCCATACATGCCTGAAAAAAAGATAAATTTGTGAATAAATCTAGTTACACAGATGGCAAGAAGACAGAAGAGGAAGAAGGACAGGACTGAAGTATTGAGACAGAAACCAGGGACATAAGAAAGGCCACCACAACAGAGTCAGCAAACCTAAGCCAGTCCATCTGGACCTATTCTTTTAGAAATTAATCACAAAGAAATCTGAAAGAGAGAGGACGAAAGAGGGAAAGCTACAAATTCCGAGTTTGACTGTCTTCTGGGGCTATTGTTGACTGAGATTAACTTAACAGCTGAGACCGAGTGGTGTCCTGACACCCTGACTTTTACAGACATCTCTCGAATTTGGTAATTTTTGATTTGAGAAGTTCCCCATTAAACACTGCATCTGTCTACAATGCAACAATTATTTCCTATGAGAACCCTTGTCATACAATTCATTACCTGCTTTAGGTATAAATCTAGATGGGGAGAAGATGATAGGTAAAAACCTACCCTAAAGGTCCAATGGGCTTTTACTCAGTTCTGTAAACGGAACGCAGCAAGCTTTGCAGTATTTTTTTTGCAGTTGCTGAAAGAAATCCTCTATGTGGCTGGAGATGAACTGTAGCAACCACTGCAGCAGAAAATTCTTCAGCTTTATGTGGTTAGTCACAATTCTGAACTGCATTTAACTGAAGCTTGTTTTCATTATCTGTGAAGAATTTCTTGCTTTCAGAAGAGAAGTTGTATTGAAATGAGGCAGGTATCTGAAACAGATGATTGACATTAATTACATTCACTATCATGGTACTATGGCTGATTCTGGTATGGATTCTAGTCTAAGCTTTAAAGTGAATATGAATTTGGATCTAGAGAGAGTTTAAATTCACAGCCTCATTGACACATAGCAAGAAAAGCTGAACAATAGGAGATACTGATTAGCGTAAACATTTTTATCCTTTTTGAGACTATAAATAACAATTCAAATATGGCCTTGGCATCAAATGATTTATTCATCTCTATTATATTATTTAGATCATTGAGAAATGTGTTACTTTAATTATTGAGAAATTGAAGGATTTTGTGAGGGGATAGAGAACCTTTTTAAAAGTCTTTAATGTACAGGCTAATGGGAATTGCTTCCTGGATGGAAATAGCAGCTCTCATTCACAAAAGTAAGTGCTGCCACTGCAGTATCTCAGGTGAAATTCTTTCTAGAATGCTTCAGTTCTGGTGAAAAGCCAGGAGTTTCCTGGCTTTTTGTTTTGAGTATGGAAATGTTTCCACAGTTCTGTTACCCTGCAAGAAACTTTGCTCAGACAAAATAACAGAAAATATTAACTTAAAAAACAGACTGTCACAGCTGCAGTTGCTTTTTAAAAGCTTGTCAGAGATGACCGACTTCATCTTATTCAGAAAGTCAAAGACTGCAGAGACATTTGGCTGCTGCCAGTTTAAAATAACACCACTGTATACGTTAGTCTTCTAAACATATATTTGTTTTTGAACTCATTGCTCCGAAAAATCATCATGTATTCTTTCTATCAGTATCAAAATAGATCACAAATCTTCCAATGATATCTACTTTTTAAAACTATACGTTGTAAATCTTAAAGAGATATATTAGATCCAGATAATAGCTGTTTCAACTGGTCTTCTACTTTTGGTGCTCTTCATCGAATATTGGAAGTTGGAAGAAGCAAGCTTCATTGACTCCTGTGACACAGAAGAGGCAAAAAACAGCTA
This sequence comes from Irena cyanogastra, assembly GCA_013397155.1. Taxonomy (NCBI): domain Eukaryota; kingdom Metazoa; phylum Chordata; class Aves; order Passeriformes; family Irenidae; genus Irena; species Irena cyanogastra. Next base: position 221,601 of record VWZV01015310.1, on the reverse strand, counting down.
GGAGGTACCTAAGGAACTATCCCTGTAAATCAAATTGCTTACTTACCCAACTAGTTTTCCATTACTTAAACACAGTAAAATGTTGAAGACTATTTATTTACACCTGCATGACTAAATGATTAGAAATGTGGTCCTTTGCAAGTGGTTTGATGGCAAGCTGCTCAGTCTTGCTTTAAGAACTGTGTTAATCTGAACACCTCAAGAAAAATGCAATAATGAAAAAACAGAAAATCAGGTAAAGCAATGTGAAAATTGACATATTTTACCTTCAACCTATCTAATAACTCCCATCAGGAACAAACAGGAATATATCTATGCCAAATAAACAACCCCGAGTGTCAGCGCTAATGATCTTCTCTAGTTACTTCAAGGTAGCCCATTTATTTAGAGTAAAAGAAGTGATTGGAAAGGCCCAAAGCACTTCTGAGTATTGCCATGTCACAATTCTCTCAAGAATTTCGATTCTCTCATTAAAGCAATGCCATTGCCATGACCTGATTGACATTTCTCTAACAATGCACCGCAGAGAGGATCATGTTACTCAAGACCTCCTCAGCTTTTTCCAGATCATTAGCTGAGAAAGGCAGTTTTGAAAGTAAACGGAATTCTAAAAGAAAGCTTAAGGAAAATGAAAGCCTACAAACTGTACAGAAATTATTACACAAGTTAATTTTATGAGGTAGTGTGAAACAGAGCAGCATCGGAGGCTGTTAAAGGTGCAGCACATCCCATCATTCACTGTATGTGTACTTCAGGGTCAGAACCAGTGCTGAAGTTTTTATGCTGGGCTTTCTCATGCATACAAATTGCCTCTGGAACTAATATGAGGCTATCCATGTTTTTTCACGGAAGAATTTTCCATGAATTCTTCCACAGGGCAAAGCTGGTACATTTACTCAGACTCCTACGTAAATTGTCCCAGGATCCTAATTTGTTGTACTCCGGTGGAAAGTGATTAGGGTCAGAGGACTTAAGCTGTATTCTAACACATATTAGATTTAAATAATCCTGTCTCATCTCTTCTGGCTCCTGTCCAGATTATTTTAACATGTTTTGCTGAGTGAGTTGGTTTGTAAGGTTTAACCAAGTTTTTACAGCATCTAGTGATGTTTCACTAGCAAGCAGATGAGCCCCAAAAATCCAGGCTGCAAAGTGCATCAATGTTCAATTTTCGTAAAGTTTAACAGGAGAAAGAATTTCTCAGAGGAAACTAAGGAAACATGTTTTGCCAGACTAGACATCTCAGTCTTCCAATTGCATCTCTCTGTAGCAGTTTGAGATATATCTTTTATTTACTGTACACCAGGTGTTAATGGTAACTAATGCCAAGTGAGAAAATGGTAAAAAGCCTACTAAAAAAGCCACCACATGAGTACTGAAGTCTGATTTTTTAAAATTTTAGTAGCAATCTGATGTGTCAGGGCTCCTTGTCTGGTCTTTGAGGACTCCCCAGAAAATATGAGGAAAAGCTTTTCCTTCTCTTTCTTTTCCCCTCATTTCTCTATCCATTTGTTGCTACCCGATTTGAAAGCAGTGTATAAATGTAATTTGAGGGAAATTATAGGTTAATTAGGTAAGAAGAAAATAAACTAGAAGAATGTATGAGCACAAGAATGTGTGGACAGACCACATGGGCATGAACTGTTATATATTATCAGCTTAATGGTACCAACTTCAACAATGCATTTTAATTGGAACTCTGGAAATACTTGATTGCATTTTTCCCTTTTGTTTTTCACAAGTCTTAATTCTTGTTACAGTAGACAATTATAATACAATTTTTAAATTATTTTTTAAGCTCATCCTAGGCTATTTCACTTGAATGAGCCTGCAAACCATTGAAAACCCTTGTTCAGAATTTGACGATGAGACAGCAACTCAAGCAGCATTTCATAGAGTTGCCCCTTGACATAGAAGATGGCCTTTGGTTTGGGCACTGTATGTTCCTATCACCTCCAGGTACTACATGTAGTTTTACTGAATCTTATTCCAGAGTCCATGGGGAATGCTGTTTATTTCTTAATATGGTAATATATAGAAATAATAACTTTAGAATGAGGTGAAATATTTCTTTATTCCAATGGAAAATGGAATGCAAATGTACACAATAGAGGAGAATTTTTATATCAACATAACTCCAGACTACATCAGAGACTGAAAAACTGACTGGGCACAGGCTGGTGAAAGGCAGACCAGATTGGAGTAATGCATTTTCAAGGACCTGAACTGGCTGCTAAGGTCTGTTGGCATAACACACCGTGATAAGAAGAGGTCGGAGGAAGGCATGTTTTGTGTTGAGTTAAATCCTTAAATATAGCTTCTATTAGTTATGGCATTAGGTAGGAAACTAGCAAAGTGCAATATCTGTTGCTGTAAGCAAGGGAGTTATAGACTCTAGTATTTGTTCCACATAGCATGCAATAAATCAAGTTTAAGGATAATCAGATCCATGTACACGTTAATACAAATGTCTGGACTTCAACACCCTGCTTACAGGAGTAATTTGTCACCAACATCTAACTTTATGGCTTTTTCAGTAACAGCGGTTGTCTTGACAAATCAAGATAAGAGATTCAAGACTGTTTTCTTGTAATAATAACAGGGTTATTTATGTAGAGGGAAAAGAGATCTATTAAGAAGGGAACCTGAGTACAGACTTTGTGAGCAAAGTCGATCCTTTCAACTGAGATACTGTATCAAACTTCATTGGGACAAAAGGGAATTTATGAGGTTATGCTTCTTTGCATCTGTAAATAAATAGATATTACAAAATATGTTTAGTGCTTTTAAAATATGATTCAGCAAAGAAAAAGAGCAGCATGGTGAGATAAAAAGATGATTTATCCTATGGCCATAGTGCTTCAAATTGACCAGAGAAAGTAATCTAATCAGACTTTATTAAACTGATTCTACAGTACATCCTCAATGCCTGGAAGCATTGTCTGAGCTGGTCTGCAGTCTAATCCTGCTTTAGGATGCTTGCCAACTATTTAGCCTTTTCGAAGTAGAAACACAGACACATACAATTTAATTATTGCGAACTGTTTTAATTAGAAAAAAATGTGAACTTTTGATGATTCCTGGCTTCTGAGAGAAGCTACATCCACGACAGAAGTATTTAAATAACTCTGAACAAGCACATCTGTTTTACTCAGAGCAAGCTATACCAGAAATTGTAGGCTCACAAACCAGCCTAAAGAGCTGCTGCCAGGTTATATAACCTTTGAGCACTCATCCAAGGCATCCCTGAAGGCAAGTGCAGAGGGAAGAAGTGCTAAGGGGTTGGTTTTGCTTCAGCCATTTTCCCCATTGCGTGACAGTCACTGCCCTGCGAACTGGCAATATTGATGGTGGCAGTTCCAGACCCATGCTGAAAAGGAAGCTCCTCTTGTGTGACAGAGAGCTCCCCACAGATCATCAAAAGAGGCATGCTCAAAAAGTAAGGGCAGGATGTTGCTATTCCTCCCTTGCACATGCAGATGTCTAAGTTTCCTCTCCTTATCCTTTGTTTGCCAAGTTAATTCTCAATAAGTTCCCACATTTTGTAATAAAATGATAACATGGAGAGACCCTATTTTTTTCACAGAGCTGAAGGATAATTTTCTTTATATCAGCTGGTAGGTTGCTATCTTTCACATTTGTGAAAAAATCAGTAAGGATAACACAGAAGTGTTCTTATAATTGTACTGCTGAGCAGTGCTTACACATCATCAAGCTCTTCTCAGTGCTAACAAACAACTGGACAAGGGGCAACAGGCAGAAACTGATGCACAGGAAGTTCCACCTGAATGTGAGGAAGAACTTCCTTACAGTGCGAGTGACTGAGCACTGGAACAGATTGTCCAGAGAGGTTGTGGAGTCTCTCCCACTGGAGATACTCAAGAACTGTCTGGATCAATCCTGTGCCATGTGCTCTAGGATGGCCCTGCTTGAGCAAGGAGATTGGAGCAGATGACCCACTGTGGTCCCTTCCAACTTGACCCATTTTGTGATGCCGTGATTTCTCACCCTCAACCTAACAGCAATCAGGCTGGGGATACAAAAGAAAGTGAGGACACAGCTGTGACAGCTGCCCCCAACTGACCAAAGGAGTATTCCATGCCACACGATGACATGGCCAGTAATAAAAAGCAAGGGAAAAAAGCAGGAAGAGTGGGAGAGGTATTTGGAGTTAGAGCATTTGTCTTCCCAAGTAACTCTTATACATGATCAAGGCCTTCTTTCTTGGAAATGGCTGAACAGCTGCTTGCCAGTGAATGAATTCCTTACTTTGCTTGCATAAACAGGATTTGTTTCCCTTTCCGTATTGAACTGTTCCTATCTCAACTCCCCAGTGTTCTCACTTTTCCAATTCTCCCCTCTGTCCCACTGGAGTGAGTGAGCAAGAGACTCTATATGGCTGAGCTGCTGATCACAATACTTGGATACTGGATCTTTTGCTACTTTACTGGGGGTGGTGCAGTTGTGATCTGTACTGTCTTCCCTGATACAAGAATAACATAGCACATTTTAAGTTAAAAATCTGAGAAAAACCCAACTTGCTCATCACACCCTTCAGGAAAGTGTTCTCTATTTTGCCTGCAGTTATGCCACAGTGCAATATTGCAAGTCCCACTTAATTAATCAGTTCTGTACTCTTTTATCTACCAACACACATTATTCTTCCTGTTATCTCCCTCAGCTGTGGGTTCTCTCACCCCACACTCTGTAACACCATCCGCTGTGTTTCCCACTTGATGAATACTTCTGCAGAAACTCTGTGTTTCTTCCTCTCTCTCCTGGTCAATCAGCGTGTGTAATTCCTCAGATATGTGGAATTAAATATGTAATATTATATTCTTATATATTCTATGCTTCTTATAAATCCACCTTCTGTTGGTTCATGACCTTCTGCCCTTCAAGAAACAAGTCTGTCGTTCTTGCAGAGCTGCCAAAGTCTATCAGGTCTCAAATAACGAGTTCTCATTGCCTTTCTTTCTTACCTCAGTGATTGAGTCTTTGTTAGATATGTTTACACGGAAAAATTCAAGTCTTGATGTTTCAGGGCATATATGATACAGACTGCTATGAAAACATTTTCTACGTATTACCATGAGCTTTCTGGTAAATCTGTACTGCAATGCACAAAGACAGGGCATAAATAAAAAAAACCTGACAACAAACTCAGAATAACTGGAGGGATTGGGATCAGCAAGAAAATGTGTGTTCTTTCTTTCCCAGTGCCACAATGAAGTACTGAGTACCAGAAAGATTCTACACGATGAGAAATGAAAAGCAAAATAAGATGCAAGGTAGGATTCACACTATAGCCTTAATATCTACAACTCAGATACCTTGAATGACAATGAAGGCTTTCTAGAATTATTTAGTTTTCCTGATTTTTTCTGCTATTTCACATCTCATTATTTCTCTGTGACTTCTCTTCATACCTGTCAGAAAGAATTTCCAGATTTTTCTCCCCCTTTTGGAATGGTGTCTAAATGCCAGTATTACTCTTACTCTGGCCTTCCTAAGACACATCTCCATTCCTAGTCATGTATAACTAAACCATCCTCTTTTCTAATAATATTAAAACTAATATTATTCCACTTCCCATTCTAGCTTAATTCGCTCACTCGTTTTGTCCACTTCTCATCTCTTTTCGTGTAGGAAGTTCTTTCTATATTTTAATTGACTTTACAAATATCTTCATTTACCTAACTGGTTCTTTCTGTTGCTCCAGGAAAAAAAAACAACTTAGTATTGCCTTATATTAGTGAAAATCCTGTTGTTAGTCACAGCAGCAGTTTCAGGATAAATGGGGATGCAATACTGTCCCTTGCATGAACCTTGTGAGCCACGCAAAAAGAACATGTGTCTGTTCAGAGATGTGATGAGAGAGGAAATCCTACATTGAATCAGCTGGCCTGGCCTTAATAATTCCCATCTATCCTAATCCTAGTGCTGGCAATACTTGTATTCCCAGAAGAGTGCAGCATTATGGATTCTCTCAGTCCTCCCACTCATGCACGAAATGAGTTGGAAACATTTTTCTCTGGAGTTCCAGCAGTTGCAGTGCCCTAGAAGATGAGTCATGGGCAGCAGTGAAGAGAGGACAAAAGCAACAATGCATACTTCCCAGTAAATCTTGAAGAAATGCTGGTTTTGGCCTCTAAAATTCTTACTTGGATCTGATTCCATTAAAAACAATTTGGCCAATGACAATGGGCTTTAACCATGGTCAATGATGTCAATCATTTCAGTCCTATCTAATTTGTTTTCAAGAGCTTTGCAAACCTTTTTCTCTCTATGTGCATGCAACACACTTGGATTAAAAAAGCTTAATCCTGAATGAAGCATCACTGAAAAAAAACTGAAAATAAGCAAAGAATGTCATGTTCCCCAATTTTTTTGTAATTATTGACTATTTCATATGCCTTTCAAGAATAAAGCATTAAAAGGCAGGTTTAGGACATTGTCAATGAGCACTGGAGATTAGCTGTCAGGTTTTAGCTGCTCTCTGACCTTTCAAACTGCAAGCCATGCAAACCCCATATTTCTAACCCATTTCTTTAAAATCTCTACGTTTTTTATGTGCACTGCTAATCCAGTTATTTTATTTGTTTACTTTTCTTGTATGATGCCCTTCCATTTGGAAGGCTGCCTGAGGAAAGATGCCTAAAGGAAAAGAGGGAAACCAGACAGTTATAAAAATATCTTGCAGTCTTTCCACAGCATAAAATGTATGAGCATGATGGCAACTCTCCTGCCAATGACTCTTTTTTGCTGGAGCTGTATACAGTAGAGAGACCACATCAGTACTGCCCTGGTGTGATCTTTTGTAAGATGCAGATAGTGCCATGCTGTGATATTTACAGCATGGTGCACTGTGTTTAGTGGCAGATCTGCTAAGAGCAGCAAATCTATTCCTGGCCTTGCAGAGTGGAATTCTGCCTACTCACTCTTTCCTCTCTCCGCATTGTCTTCCTCTTGTCATGTATTTTACATTTAGATTTCTGATGTTAAGTAGAGCCCAGACAAAAAAAAAAGTTAAATCTGGGTGCTTTCAGATTTATGAGTATGGGATAGATTTGAATTCCCCCATTAGAAGTAACCCTTCCTTCTGCTTTTAATATTGGGTGGTGTCCAGAACCATATGGGACCTATTTTCGAGCTGTATTAGCATGCAGCCAAGAACTCATAGCCAATCTGAAGAAACCTAGAACAAGCTGACAGAAATAGTATGATAAGCAGAAAAATACTAAAATATTCACACCAAAGAGGGTAGAAACCTCCCAAACTTTGATCACTTTTGTCTTTCTAGTTTTTATAAGAAAATCTGAAAACTAGTTCTACTTTCTTTTCCGTAACAACACATTTCATCTGCCAAAAATTAAGTGCAATTTCTAGGCTAGTTGTCCATCTCTGGGGAAGAGAAAGGAGTGGACAATTATTTCTGCAATTCTCAAGAACCAATTCTTTTAAGTGGAATGACTCACCTGAGGTTCCTTTCTCTCTCCCTTAACTGCAGTCCAGACATACAATGTTCACATGTCTAAATATTTTTATATAACCCAATGTTCTTAGCCTTTGTGTAACTTTTATAAGCAAAAAAACATGAAGCAGGGCACCATTATGAACTTCAATTTGTAGCTATCCCAAGGGCCATGTTTGTTGCATGACTTTAACAGGAGAGGTTAAAGCAGAGATCAATTTTAGATTTTTCTAAATTTATTTGTTTTTTCAGATTTTTCATGTTTCCTTTAAAAATAGAGAGAAATAGTTTGCAAAATCTGTGAATAAATGGGGATTGGCTGAACACTACTAATTAAAAATGAAAATAGCATGCTGAAATATTTTTAGGCACTGTTTATACAAGTATCAAAATACCCTCTTTTAAAAAAATCATTGCACCAAGTCTTTTGACACATGTAAACTAAAACTACTGCTTTCTTTGGAGAAATGGAAGGGAGAAGTTTAAAGTAGCATGAAGAGAGAAAAATAGAATCCATTCTTCTCACTCTTGTAGCTGTCCTTTTAGCATATTATCATTCTTCTCCCTCACCAAATCAGCAAATTAACAGTCATTAATCCCCAAAGCAGTAATGCCTTTACTGTAACACTCACTAAAGATGTATTTTGGCTTCCCCAGTAAAAAAGAAAGATTGAATTAACACAGCACTTCAAATGCTGGGAAGGGTTGGGCACCTTTATTCCCATCAAAACCATTTCTAAAATGCCTATAGTAGGAATCAGTATACCCATTAGTATTTCAGCACAACTGAAGAAAGCAAAGAGCATAACCAGTAGATTGCTAAGCACTCAGCTTTTAGGTGTGAAGAGCTTTGGTTACCAAATTCCCCTCTTCCGCGAGGCATGAGGATTCAACACATTTATGGCAGCATAATGTGAACATTGACTCTGCATCGCATGGATGGCTGAGCCCATCATCACTCACACAGGAGTGTATGCAGCTGGGGAAAACTGAGCCTGGACATTTCAATCTTTGGAGGCATTAGAATGAGAAATTTTTAACTTCTACAGTTCTTCTGAGGACTGGGAAACTTTTTTACTTGGGACATTTAAATCCTCAAATGTGCAGTCTATGATCTATCATCAGATAGCTTGTCAGTCAATGTTTATGCCCAGTTTCTGATGTAGAAGTGAGAAGAAGATATGTATTTGTCAAAATTTGTCAAAATGTCTACAGCATCTATGTCATATTAAACATTTGTATTTGGTCTTTATACAGTTAGGCCAAGGGTAAGATGTAGTTTGTTTTTGAGTATCTGCTGAATCTATCACCCAAAAATCCTCTGGACTAACATGACAACTTAAAAATCACTGCTTCCTACTTTGCATTCACGGACTAGAGACTGATCTTCAACTTTTCATAGTATTCTGCTTTGCGATTCAGTTTCTCACTATAAATTAAGACAATCTCCCTGCCACAGCACTGTGATTCATTGTCTAGCTACACTCAGTGCAGTTCATCTCACTATTCCAGTCTTTAGACAACTGTTACCCTTCACCTAAGAATTGTGGTCCAAAAGCTGGAGATCTCTTCTCCTTGAAACACCTTTCTTTTAGGATAATACAATATTTGAACTGTCTACTTAAAAAAAATGTTTGTACCATACTTCTTTTTACAGCACATAACCCTAAAGCTCAGCAATCTTGGCATGCTACCATTCTAGAAATTACACAAGAACAGAAAATTTCCCAAAACACTTTGAATAACCTGCAAGTGATGTTGTCCAGTAGATAATAACTGCAGTCACCTGGTGTTCTGATTTTCTTGAATATGCTGGATGCAGAAACAGTTTTGTATGCTTTCAAATGTACGACTGAATATTTGCTAATTGCAAAATCTTGACAAATGAGGGAAAGCACAGTGAAAATTGTATGTTATATTTCAAGTGTCCATCAGCTGTCATGGCTATGAAGGAGTATTTATCACCCATGAACTGCAAACAGTGAAGTAGATCATACTTAGTCACTTATCACTTCATAGTTTTGTTTCAAAATAGCTGAAATAGATTTCAACCAGGCATAACTTTCTGAATTGTATATATTTTTAAATACGTATGCATTGAATAATATTGTGCTTCCTGGTATCAGTAATTACTATCAGATTCCTTTATGAACTGTCAGAATAAATAACTTTTTAAAAGCACTGGTAATTTAGCTATCAGTATCTGAAGGTGTCAATTCTGTTCTCATATCTGCTACATATATGGATAACAAATTATTTCAATTTTCATAATTTCTATTAAAAATAACACTGTTATAAATCTGGCAAGTTGAAAAAAAAGAGTGGCAAAGAAGTTACATAAAAACTAGTAGCCTTCTGACTAAAAAAAATGCACATGATGGGTGTATTATAATGTGGGTACACCTGCAGAATTGAACCTCTTGTCAACATCATGATATTGCCAGAAGGTGTTCATGATCCAAATCAATAAAATACCCTTTCCTCTGAGTACTCATGTCACATAAGATTGCACGCCTTTATGTACAGAAGAATTCAGTCTACTCAGATTCCTTTACCACTGTTTGGCTGCACTTACATGGCAGGCTGACTGGCTCCTTCTGCAGCTTCAGCTTCCAGCTGCACAGATGCTGGAAAAGTTGGGACTACACTGCAGCAGTTTTCTTTCTTGGCCATTCAAGTTTCCTTTTAAAGGAAAGGAGGCTCTGGGAGGCACTATATGCATACAGGTATCATTCTGCTACAGAGCCATCTGCCCTATAGCTGACATGCAGACTGTGGTTTCCCCAGGAACACACTGCAAGAGGTAATTGATCTCAAGAATGAGCTTGGGTTGTGCTTTTCTAAACAGCCACTATCAGGCATCTCAAAAGTGTGTGATAGCCTTGTCTTCCTGGGCAGACTTGCCTGAGTAACGAGCAATTCCTTAGATAACAAGAATTTACCTACAGGCTCCATAAGATTCCTATATTTAGCAGTAAAGGGAAATACTGTATTTTACTTCTGCTCCAGTTATTGTTAAGTGCTATAAAAATTAGCAGATATAGACTGTTATACACCTTGCACCAAAATCTTTGTGGAATGTGACATCACCATGCGCCTTGTAACAAGTGAGACATTTTTTTCCCCATGTACTTTGTTTCTAAATAAAGCAACAACAATTTTGCCCTCCTCCCTTTTGTCTCTGGTTTCTAATGCTGTGATATTAATAAGGAGTGACATGTTTAAAGCCTTTCTTTATACTGGTGGGGAATTTTTTTGCAAAATATATAGTATAGTTCACCAAGTTGAGGACATTTTCATGGTAATTTTATGGCATAAGGCAATAGAAGATTTTCTTCACAAAAATAATTAGCCAAACAAATAGATCATTATAGTCAATTAAGAGAGAAATTATTTTTGTGGACATTTCAAGCAATGAAATTTATACAATTGCCATCTACTAAAAGTGTTGTGATGGTCTGCCTGATCTATATGCTATTTAACTTGGCCAGGCCATAGGATTATGTTCAGGCTCAGAGTGGGAATCAGAGGAAAGGAAATGTTTTTGCTTGGATAGCAACAGCTGTTAGAGTGTAATAAGAGTTCAATTCTGCTGACCCACCTTCCACATCTTGCCCTTCCTCGGTATCCTCTTCAATCTGAAGGTCAGTAAATTCCTTAAGTATCCAGTGACCATTTCCTGAGGCCTCCCACACACCTTAGGGCTGCTATTTGCTATTGCGGGTGGCACAAGCACATCTTGAGTTTTAGACTTCTCCTCCACCGTTCTGAGACAGATTCTGCTCCATTTTCGTCTATGAGGCAGGTTATTCTTTAGCAACTTCCTCACTAGCTTTGACACCAAGTGACTTCAAGCAGCAGATTCCCGGTGTTTCTTTCTTCCAATCTCATCAAGTGAGGAGATGTACAGACAGTACAGTGCATGAAAATAAACAATCAAGTCAAGTCAGTGGACAGCAAATCCAGTAACCATCCATACAGCCATTGAGTATGGTTAGATTTTCAGTCCTCTGTGCTGGATGAAACAAAGCAAATACTTTTTGGAGTGAAAGAGGAGATAAAGCTACTCTATCCTTTCCTAAACCCTAACCCTAATCTAATCTCGTCCTAGAACTTGGACAGTGTATTTATTAATAAAGAAATATTGATGTCCAAAAGAATAGTGAAACTAAAACAGTCTTCATACACAGAGGATCTTTTACTTTGCGCTATCCAGTGGCATTCCTTAAGGACACAATTATACCTTTTGATTTAAAAATAGAGGCATGCAATCTCCATCTCATTAGTAATCATTTGGAAAGAAAATCACCATTCTGCACTTCAGAAGGAGAACAGCATTAAAAATACTGACACAAGTGGCTTTCCTTTCTGTATTTAGTTTTCTTGAATTCTTTTCAGCTTTCTAAAACTGTTTTTGTAAAACTGAACTTGTACTCAGTTATCCAAATAATCTGGCTCAGAATATATATCACTAATTGCATAATATTTTCATGCATATACTTCTAGAATATATGTTTATTAATAGTAAGAAAGTCCTTTATTAGATTCATTTTGGAAAACACATCAATATCCTACTATATTACGACCTTGAAAGATTAGGCATAATATTACATATGAATTCTTGCTTATCAGAAACATTTGTGAGTTGCTATCCTGGATTGCTATTTCTCCTTTAAATACCTGATATTGTTGGTGCTTTTTGAAGACATATGTTCTTACAAAGAGGCTAAAGACTGTGACCAGAGGAGACTTTTCCCACAAGCGTTGAGTAACTGGGTGTGAAAAGTACCCATGTGCTATTCTGCCTTTCACATTTCCTAGTCCAGCTCTGTAGGAAAACTGAGAGTGTTCTACTGCATGATCATATTCCTGAATCAATTTCTAATTCTTTAAGATATAAGATATAAGATTCTCCTTTCTAAAAGACAACTTTCTTATGTGAGTTGAAAGTGCAGGCTCTGTATGAAATAGCCTGTTCCTTTCCTGTGAATTTTTTCTTCCCTATCCAGCATGGTGAATTGGCACAGAAAAAAATTGATGTTATAGCACATTCATTTATTTGGGCTTTTGGTGGTGGTGATGGTTTTATTTCTACAAAAAGCACTGTTTACTGCACAATAAAAATCTGAATTATAGTGTTTAGTAGCACAGAGTGTATTTTTTTCTTCCACCTTACACAGAAGGATCATTTGACGTGTGTTATCTCTTAGATTGGCTTGGAAGAAATGAGTGACAGGCGATCCCATGATTGCTTGTGCTGAAGTTGCCACATTTGGCATGCACAGCACAATGCAAAGGTGTTCCTGAAAAAAAATTAGTCAGGTTTTCACAGAATTATGGAGTAATTGACTTTTCAGGGTTTTTTTAGAGAGGTAGTAAGACATACAATTATGACTGACCAGTCCTGAGCTGATTTTTTTTCAACATTTCATTTAGTTCAGCTGTCCAGTGTTTTCCTGCTTTGACACAGAAGGAAAGAAAATACTTTTCCAAACCTTTTCACTCAAACAAGTGAAAGAATCAGGCTTCTTTCCACAACCTGAATTCATAATGATGAATGTATCTTGTAAGTTATGAAACTTCATAACATATTTTCAATTAGTTTTGTGGCACAAAAAATGTAATATTTGCTCGGGGACCTTTGTTCTTTGTTCCTCACAGGATAAGGTCTGTATAGCAAACACAGTATATCATAAGATAACACTCACTGGCTTTATCATTGCCTAACAGCAGCTCTTGTCCTAAATGATAAGTTAAGATTTTCCAAATATGTTAATTATGCTCTTTCCAAAATCTTCAGATATTGATTCTAAAGATATGACTCTACCTGCTGTCTGACACATGGAGAGGTTTTATTTGGGTAACAGAATCATTATTCACTTCTGATAATCCTGGCCCTCTACATGGTCACACAGGTGCACATGATGCCGGGATGCCATTTCCAGCACAGCTAGTTGGCATCTTCTGTTGCTGCAGCAAGAAGATTTATATGGGATTTTTAAGGTGTCAGGAACGAATTCAGATCTAGGTTTACCACCATGTACGATATAACGAGAAAAAGAAGAGGAAGAAAATAAGTATAAATATTTCCTGTGTTTCCTGCTCATAGTAAAAAAAAAGTCCTGAAGCCAAGAAACCAGGAGTCATAGAATTATAGAATGCTTTGAGCTGGAAGCGACCTTAAATATAATCTAGCCCCAAGCCCCCTGCCATGGACAGGGACAAATTCCACTAGACCAGGTTACTCAGAGCTCAATCCAATCTGGCCTTGGAGACATCCAGGGATGGGGCATTCTTCTCTGGGCTACCTGTGCCAGGGCCTCACCCACCACAGATCAGATGTATTTCTTCCTTATATCTATTCTAAATCTCCACTCCTTTAGTTTAAAGCCACTCCCCCCGCCCTTGTCCTATCCCTACATGTCCTTCTAAAAAGTCTGTCTCTAGCTTTCTTGTAGCGCCCTCTACGTAGTGGAAGGCCACAATAAGCTCTTCCCAGAGCCTTCTCTTCTCCAGCCTGAACAACCCCAAATTTCTCAGTCTCCAAATTAGAGAGGTGCTCGGTCCTCTGCCCATATACGCGGCCCTCCTCTGGACTGACTCCAGCAGATCCAAATCATTCTTATGTTGGGGCCTCCAGAACTGAATGCAGCCCAGGACATGTTTGGCTCTCTGGGCTGGGAGTGCCCATGGCTGTGCCATGTCCAGCCTCTCATCCAACAGCATCCCCAAGTCCTTCCCAGCAGGGCTGCTCTCAATCCATTCTCTGCCCAGCCTGTATTTATCCTTGGGATTGCTGTGACCCAGGCGCAGCACCTTACACTCCAGTCCTTGAGCTGTGGGACATTCTTGCTTTGTATATCATTAAGGTATACACATAAGTGTGACTTTTTATTTTCATGTTTTTCCAAAAGACTTTGTCACTTGGGACATTGAGGAATGTGGAATCTTTTATTCCACTACTGTACAGAGAATTAGATGATAAAAACTCTGGACAGAGAAAATTCTGGACACTAAGGGAGGTGACCTGTTATTAACAAATATCTAATAGGCCTTCATGGAATGGCTCTCGGCACCAACAAAATCAACACTTGAAGTAGCTTTAATAAATGCCAATTTTCTCAGCTCTTTCTTAATGTTTTGTTACTACTCCATTTATTGCCTTTAAATTTTTCTAGCACTGGGAGCACCTGAATATGTAGCATACATTTCTGTAGCACTGAAAGTATGCTTTCTTTTCAATTCTAAAAATACAAATGTAATGACAGTTTTCTCTCATTATAGCAATTAATATTAAGAAAAGCTTTTTAGGTCCATTATTCTACATTAAAAACTTTAGAGAATATTAGTGGTAGGAAATGAAATTACATTTCAGTATAGAAAGAGGAAATCAGTAGAGCAACAAAGCTAGTGAGGTGTCTACAGGATAAGTCCTATGCGGAGTGACTGAGGCAACTGGGATTGTTTATCATATGTTTATCATATGTTTATTATATGTTTATCATATGTTTATCATATGTTTATGAGGAAAGGACTCTCAGGGAGACTTTATCACACTCTTCAACTCCCCAAAAGGAGGTTGTGGAGGTTGGTCCCTGCTCCCAGGTAACAAGTGACAGGACAAAAAGAAATGGCCTTGAGTTATGCCAGGGGAGGTGTAGATTGGATATTAGGTAAAAATTTTCACCAACAGGGTAATGAAGCATTGAAAGAGGCTGCCCAAGGGAGTGGCAGAGTTACTGTCCCAGAAGTTATTTTAAAAACATGTAGATGTGGCTTTTATGGACACGGTTTAGTGGTGAACTTGGCAGAGTTAGATAAATGGTTGATCTTGATGATGTTAAAGTTCTTTTTCAAATTAAATAATTCTATATTTTTGCAACACTTTTGTCTAGGCAAAATATCACTTAACATCTAATTATGTTTTGTATTAAAATACAACCCTTTCATTTATGCAATAACTTTCTAATTTAATTTCTTGCATCTATCAGTTTACATGATAAAAACCACCCATTACAGATCTTTGCATTTAAATTAATTGATATCACTGAACTGGCAGATAAAACTCTGACAGGGTTTTATGTAATTTTTTACCATAGCTAATCCTACATTCTCTTAAACAATAGAGTCTCTAATTTCACCAAAGGAAAAAAATAAATCTGTTGGATACTTTTGGGATCCTTTCATTTTCATTGATTCCCCAGTTAGTCTCAAGCTTCTTTAAACCCTTCTCAATGTCTGCAGCTTTGAACTAGCTTGTGCAGTTTGTCAGCCTCTTGTCTGCATCTGAAAGACAGCCATGTGAGGTGCTAAGGAGATCACCACCAAGGAAGCTGCCTCTTGCCAAGCTCTTATACAGTTTTCTAAACCACTGGAAGACTCTACAGTAATTTAGGGGTATCTTATACACAGATAGTATCACTGAAGGCTCAGGGCAATGAGGAGTCTATGTGATGGAGTTCTTTTGTCCAAAGCACCTGGAGGAATTTGAATTACTGTACATATTTCAGGTGCTTGTAGAACATATTCCTCATGTTTAGCAAACAAAATGTCTGTACAAGTGAGATTTTTTTAAAATGAAAATCAGACAATCTACATTAATACCTCAAAATGTCTATGTTTCTATATAATTACCTTACAATACATACCCTGTAGCTTTTTTCACCTGTGCTTGTTCATAAGAAAAGAATGAATGGACAATGAAGTGGTATTCCTCAGGCTCTTTTCCAAAGTATCTGACAGTCCTCAGGTGAACATGAAATTTTTTTCCTATAACTAACTCCACTTATCAATATTCTGGACAGAAGCCTTTTTCTTCCATTGTTTTGTAATATCTTTTGATTGAGGCTATGCCACTGCAATAATTGCAATATGAGGATATATTAGACAAACCATATCTGTGTGGTGTCGTTTCAAGTATATTAAGAAATAATCTGATGAATAACAGTAACAAACACCTTTGTTTTTATAATTAAAATCCCAGATGTTTGAAAATATTCCTATAATATTTGCTCAAGTGGTCTACATGTTGTTTGCCAAATCAAATTTTTAAGTTTTTATGTAAGAAAGTGTGACTGTTAAAAGGAAAAAAAGTATTCTTTCCCCTTTCCCTTTCTGTGGTATTAAATGCATCAATGTAAACATCAGACATATTTTATTTAGAGGCACATGAACAGCAAGAAGCAACTGTGGGAGAAGACAGTGTTTATGCTTTATGTGCAATGCTGCCAAATCATCTGCTAGTTGCCCTTTTAATAACCTCTTTTTCTTCCACTTCTAAAAATATCTCAAAAGCCCTCAGTGAAGCCATAATTTAACAGAATTCAATATCCTGTAAATAACAACAGGTTTAGGAGTCCTCAACCATGCCCTAGAAAAGCCAAAAGAACATGGACAATCTACAGTATTTCTGTGAAAAGACCATATTGTAATCCTTTGCCAGCCAGAATCAGCACAGATTTTAAATCTTCTTCTGCAAATGTTAACCCCACAACTGACAAATCTCAGGGGAGAATAGTTGAAGCTTTTCACTGACTTCAAGACATTATTTTTCTCCGTTAGCAACTGGTACACTAAAAATAAAGTGGCACATTGGAGATTAATTTTATTTGAACACACAGAGTTTATATGTAATGCTTAGATATTTGAAAGCTGATGGAAGAATCCCTTAACTGCAGATTGAAACAGAATAATGAGCAGAATGGGGTAAGGCAGAGGGCAAATGTTCAACTCAGGACTCTATATTCGTTCAAACTTCTTGTCCTCGCTACAGAGGTTGAAAATAATCTTGAATATAGATCTCAAATTCCAATTACAGGTGCTATGTCAGGGTAGTGAAAGAATGCACTTATTCATTTTTGGTATTCAGATCAAAATAATGCAATTCAAGACTTTACACATGTGGTGGCATTTCTGTTTAATCAGCTTCAGCATTTTCCCACAGTACCTATGGAGGGATTTTTGCAGCACCACAAGACAGTAAAAACATTTTTAAAATGTGTTATGGATTGCAATAGCTGATTTTTTTTACTAATTGTAACTCAATATTACAGTGTTTCTATATGCAATTATTCATTCCTATATAGCAAAGACATCATTTATCACACAAGTTGTGAAAATTACTATAACCTTGGGTTCCGACAGCAATATCTGAGTGGTCTTCAAGATAGCTTTGCCTGGGCAAATATTAAAAAAATTTGAATCATCATCATCAGATTATGCCTTTTGTGTGTTGAATTCATCAGAACAAAGGTTCAAACCCAAAATATTTATTCTGTAGCTTGATTTATGTATTGAAATTTTAGCATCACAGTCGGGTCTTTGATATGCACAAATCTTATGCATCAGCTTGGTAACCTGGACTGTGCAGGTAGCTGATCAGTTCATGTTGCAGACAGGTCAGAGCAGCTGGCTTTGGTCTGCCAAGCTTGCTGACAAAATTCACAGTGCAAATGTAGCGATTATTTTTCGACATCTATAAAAGTAGATGCATTCTCGTCACACGGATCTAGAGCTACTAGATGTGAGTGAGCACAAGCTGACCTCATGTAGAGGCAATCAAAGCGTGTATGCAGCACAGCACCCCAGGGTCTGGTGGAGTTTGCTGTGTGAGATGCAGCATAGTAAAGAGAGAGCCACATCACTACTCGACTGTTACCTCCATGATCTCATATGCTTCTGCCGCCAAGACAATCAGTCTTCTGGGAATGGGGGATAGCTTTCTTAACCCATGTGTTGCATTTTCTTCTTATTATTTTCTTGCCAAATAGGGAACCGACTGCAAGGCTTTACTGTTGTGATGGTGGTGTTGGAGACTTACTAACCATTCTGGTTTGAAACAGGTGGAAGATCCTTCTCTCCTAGAGCCATGATCAAGCCAAGAACTCTGACCCTGCAGGGAAGGGTACAGGGAAACAGTGCAAGGCTGGCTCACTAATTTCAAGGGAGACAAATCAGCATGGCTGAAACATGCATCTGTCCTTCCAGAGATGCTCCCATCTTCTACCACACTTGCTTTGATGCTGATGAACCTTTTAGCAGCTTTATCTGCTAAATTCTATCCTTGCTAAACCCAGTTTCATCCTATTTTCCATGCCTGCAGTCTTTCCTTTGAAAATCTCTCTACAGCAGAAGTCCTGCACATGATGGAGGCTGGGCCTCTAGCTGCCCAAATTGCTTTATATTTGTCAACATTGGTCAGTCATTCCCCTCATCTCCTCCTAGCATATATATTTTGTATTATTTTGCAGTAATATTTAGAATGTCAGGATAGACACTTCGTATTTTCAAGTTTCCACATCATACCTGGCCCTGTGGCTGGTATTCACTAATCTGCAAATACTCTAGCTCCAAAACACATGCCAGATCTTTGGCTCTGGGCTGCTGGAGCCTAAACCTGTCAGGATCATGATGTATATAGCTACCAGAGGCATCAGGTTCTGCATATTCAGTAACACTAAAGCAGTACGATGCATGGACTCTGTGCTGTGAACATTATTTATAGTTCACTTGTGAATCAATTGTTTGCAGCATTTGCTGGAAGTAAGTAGGGTTTTCAACCTTTAAAAGTAGATGTTAACCATAGGCCTGAATGTTGTCTTACATACATATACATAGGTGAGTGCCTGCCACAGAGCTGTAGCTGTCGCCATCTGAAGAACAGCAAAAAGCAGCACCAGCATGGCACTGATGTGTTGGTCACACAGGTTTCAAATATCAGGTTGTATATGAACTTGTATTTCTTTTCTAGTCCAGTTTGGCCATGTCATTGCACAGAACTGCAGGACTGGCTCATGGCTACTTTCTGTTTTGCATCACTCTCCAGCCATTTGGTCCTGTAATGAAAATGGCATCAAACTCAAGTGTACCACAGGTGTTAAAACACGATGGGAGGGAAAGCTCAACTTTGTTCAGCTTTCTGCACCAAATTTGACAAGTATGCCAAGTCAAGTCATTACAAGTTTTGACTCCTTCTGAAATGTTTGCAGTAAGTATTCCCCTTGCATAAAGTTTGTAGGCCACACAGATTTTTTTTTTCCCTGTAATGATGACAATTTGGCCGTCATACCAAAGATAAAAGAAATAATACAAAGTTGACTAGGTGTCAGAGAAAGGGATTCAAATGGATTCATATAAAATAATATGCAAAAATATTTTTTTCTGTATGTGTATATCTAATGCTTGAAAACAGATTTTTTCCAGTCCTCTATTAAACACTTAGAATTAATTTCTTGAAACACTGAGGAGATGTGCAGCTTAAAGGCCTACAGTAGTTATGATGATTTCTTTCACAGCAAGGCCTATCAACCCTTAAACAAGCGAGGCATTTCATAATTTTATTCTTATTTTTCAGCTCTGAGCAGGAAATTAATAAGTTCTTTACATGTTTTGATTTGACATAAGGTTGAAAAATATATTTTAATAATTTTTGAGGCTTACATTACAAAAAGACATCTGAAGGGTTTCTAAATTAGTCCTAACCTCTAGAAATACTTTCTAGCCACCTAATTTATCCCAATGTGATTCTCGGTTTCTTTGGGACATTTCATGCTAGTAAGCTATTTTTAAGGCTTATTTCTACATGAGGACACATTTTTGGATGAAGATAGAAATGTCTAAACTGGTTCTTTTTGTCACAATAAATTATCATCAAAAAAGCACTTTAGGGAAGAATAAGTTCTAAGTAACATGGTCTAGGTTTGGGCTAAAATCAGCATGCTAATAAAAATCTCCAAACTAATTAGACATAAGTGGGATCATCCTTGCTTTGTGCAGAAGCAAATTTTGACCCAGACTATGAAAAATCAATACCAGTTGTAATTTTAGCCAGACAGACGTTAGATGGATTAAATGGCTGAAAATATACTCTGAGGAATTCTGAGGGGAGGGAATTAGGATTTTGCTTTCTAATTGTTGCAACAAAAACTGAAATTATTTGTTCCAGCAACCATTCTCTCCCCAAGTCCTTTTATTTCAGGAGAACACTGGAATGCTGTAAGTGTCAGGACAGATAACACCTTCACATGTATGCTGCTCGCTGACCTCAAACTACATGAACAAAAGGCAAAGAGAAACTGTGGTGGAATAAGATGCAGTGTTTTAGCAAGGAATACATGTTTTATTTTTTTTAGCATTATGCCTCTCTGTTCTTTGAATTGAGGGATGGATTATTGTGGATTTGTTTTCTTTCAGGAATTAGGGCTGGCCTTGGCTTAGCTTCAGTACTGCAGAGGTATTAACTGCAATGCATTTCTGTCTTACAGCTTCATCCCATTTAGCCATTGTGACTTTGGAGTGACTTCCAAAGCAATCCAATCAGAATGAGTTGGCAGATTAATGTTAACTTTCATGTCAGGACTGAAGGCAATGCAAAATGAAAATGCTAAAAGAAGAGGCATTGCACCAGCCATACTGTAGCTAAAAATAAAACTGAACTGTCTCATGTGAGCTAATGAGCCTTTGTTTAATCTACAAATGGATAAAGCATTAGTAAACTGCCTTTCTGTGTATTAATGAATCTCAAATATTTAAATAAAATTGATACTATAGCCTCTGGACTTTCTTTTATTCATGTAAAATTTCGTATTATCACAGAAGTTTCCTTGGCAGACACTGAGTTTGTGAAAACATTTATTTTGCAGTTCTTCAGTAACAATACTGGCAAGATTAGAAGATACTCACTGTTTCACCTTTTGTCTGGGCAATGGTTCAAATTGTGTTTCTCTCCTTGCAAAAAAAAATTGGTATGGAGTATGTTGATAGATATTTTAAGGGTCAGAGGCAGAGGGGAGAGTTTGAAACAGTATAAATTACACACCCCCCAATATAATTTGAATATTTATTCTATTCCAAATATCCAAGATCAGTGATCAACATAGCTCTTTGGCAGGACTGTATTACAACTAATTAGAGCCTGTACTGTCATATGTGACTCAAGGTTTTAGTCAAACACATTCCACCCAATCCAATGGCTTAATTTCCATTGCAGCCTCATCAACACAATATACTAGCATTACAGTACTGATCAGTACTAACACAGTCTTTATATTCCCAGATCTGTAAATAAACTCCATGAGTTCCTGGTCATGATTAAATAATTTGTTCTTCTTTCAACATCAAAGATTATTTTGTTTTCGCCATACCATTTTTCATTTTCACTGGTACCCATTTTCCTATATGTTTGAACACAATTTTAAAAAACCTAGTCTTTGTGTCCTTGTCTGTACAGTTTTAATAATCACTTGCTTTAATATGTAAATACACTTCTCTCAGTAATGCATTTGTTCTAAGATTCAAATATGTTGTTTTATTTACAGTAGAATGGAAATCTTGGTGTATAATTTTGCATGTCCTCTCATTTTCCTTCTTTTAAGCTGGGAAATGCATGACAGAAAAAAACTCTAACAATGAAAATGCCAGACCATAGGACTTTGGACAAATTGGACAAATTATTGCTCTGATAATTTCTCATACCCATATACTCATGCAGATGCTTTCTCAAAAGTAAACTGACGCATTAAACAGCAAGTAAATTAATAATAACATTTCTCTAGGACCTAACAGCTGTATTAAATATAGAGAAGCCCTATGTAGTCAAGTGGATGCAAGACAGGGACTGGGGGAGCAAGTTCCCCTCCACTGTAAGAGAAGATCAGGTTTGTGACCCTCTGAGGAACAAGGATATACAGGAACCTTTGGCACCCAATGAGGTGCATCCCAGCGTCTTGAGAGAGCCAACTTGCCAAGTCAGTCTCTGAGATATTTAAAATGTGATGGCAGTCAGGTGAAGTCCCAGGTCCCAGTCTCAGGAAAAAGGGAGACATTGTATCTCTTAGAAAGGTAAAGAAGAGAAAGACCATGGGAACTACTGACCTGTCAGTCTTACCTCTGTGCTTGGGAAGGTCATGGAACAGATCCTCCTAGAAGCCGTGCTAAGGCTCTTGGAGGACAGGGAGGTAATTTGAGACAGCAAGCATGCCTTCACCAAGGGCAAGTCCTGCTTGACCAATTTAGTGTCCATCAGTGGACAAGAGAAGAGCTATGGATCTATTACAGATATGGATCTATTAATCTATCTGAACTTCTGTAAGGCTTCTGAAATTGTCCCCCACAAAATCCTTCTGTCTCAATTGGAGAGGGAAGGATTTGATGAATGGATGGTGTGGTGGATGACAAATTGGTTGGACAGTCATAACCAGAGGGTAGCGGTCATGACTCAGTGTCCTGATGGATATCAGTAACAAGTGATGTCCTCAGGGATCTATACTGGGACCAGTGTTATTTAATGCCTTCATTAATGACAGAGGGATGACAGATGACACCTGCAAAGCTTAGTAGTGTAGCTGACACACTTAAAGGACAGGATGCCATCCAGAGGGACCTGGACAAGCTCAAGAACGGGCCCATGGGAATCTCATGAGATTTAACAAGATCAAATGCAAGATGCTGAACCTGGGTCAAGGCAATCCCTCATATCAGTAAAGGCTGGGGGATGGACAGATGGAGAGCAGCCCTGCCCAGAAGGACTTGGGGGTGCTGCTGTCTGAGAGGCTGGACATGACCCAGCCATGGGCACTCCCAGCCCAGAGAGCCAAACGTGTCCTGGGCTGCATTCAAAGCAGTGTGGGCAGCAGGGCCAGGGAGAGGATTCTGCCCCTCTGCTCTGCTCTGCTGAGAGCCCACCTGCAGGGCTGCATCAGCTCTGGGGTGCCAGCACAGGAGGGACATGGAGCTGCTGGAGTGAGCCCAGAGGAGGGCCTTGAAGGTCATCAGAGGGATGGAGAACCTCTCCTGTGAGAAAAGACTGAGAGAATTGGGGTTGTTCAGCCTGGAAAAGAGGCTATGTAAAGATCTTATTGCAGCCTTCCAGTATCTGAAGGAAGCTTACATGAAAGAGGGAGAGTGACTTTTTACAAGGGCCTAGAGTGACAGCACAAGGGGCAGTGACTTTAAATTTAAGAGAGGTAGGTTTAGAGTAGATATGAGTAAGAAGTTTTTTACAATGAGGATGGTTACACACAGGAGCCTGTTCCCCAGAGAAGTTGTGGGTACCTCACCCCTGGAAGTGTTTAAGGTCAAGTTGGATGGGATTCTGAGCAACTTTCTCTAGTGAAAGGTGTCCCTGCCCATGGCAGGGAGCTAGGACTAGGTGACCTTTAAAGGGTCCCTTCCAACTCCAACTACTCTGATTTTATAAAAGGCACACTAGAAAATAGAAGGATAGACCTCTCTATAC
Organism: Irena cyanogastra; assembly: GCA_013397155.1. Taxonomy (NCBI): domain Eukaryota; kingdom Metazoa; phylum Chordata; class Aves; order Passeriformes; family Irenidae; genus Irena; species Irena cyanogastra. The sequence goes on along the minus strand of VWZV01015310.1, from coordinate 197,893 downwards.
TTACCATGTGTATTCAAATGAAAAAAATCTAGGCTAACAATATTGTTAACAAAATGTCATCTGCAAATGTTAGTGACTTTTTCTAGAAGGTCAAAATATGAAAAAAAAATTAAATTTATAAGTGCTGAATGCAAGACCAGTTAAATTTTCAAGGAAAAAATCACTACATGCAGTTTTTAAAATATGAACTGTCAAATGCTTTTGCCCTACTTCCACTTCTGGCTGCTTTGATTCTTTCTTTTTTGCAGAGTAGACCTGTTTTACTCTGTATGTGGTTGCTTTTAGCGATGGATTCACGTGGGATGTCAAGGTGGTAGATAGCTCCTCCTGCAGCATTTCGGCTGATGCCAGCAGAACTTGGACAGGCACAGTGATGCAGTTCTTATATAACACCCCAGGGTTAAAAGCTGAGTTTCCTCCCATTTCCAGCAGCACTCAGCTTACTTTTCTTGTTCTGCATTGGCACAAAGTGTTAGGTATCAAACTTGACAATACTGAAGTACTGAATAATACCCACTTAACACCGAGGAACCTCAAATATTAATCTTTAGGTAATATAAACCAGACTAAGCAATTGCATCTTTGGAATATTTCTCTGACATATTTTCAATTGCTTTTTCTTCTTCTCTAAATTTTGCAAGCAATGTATGATGATGATATTTACTGTGAAAAGATTAACTTATTCAAATTCCATACTTCGTAGTACATGTTCCCAGCCCAGACACCAGAGTTATTGCCAGCCCATGACACGGAAGTTTTATTTGTTTAATGGAAATCACTTCTTGGAAAACTTTTCTTTCTTCAAGATAAAATAAAGAATAATATATAGAACACCCTCTATAAGCCAAGTATAATTTTGGAATGAGGAGTAGCAAGTTGCCTAGATAAATAATTTGCTTGCTTACAAGGTTTTTAATAGAGGATCACTGCTTATACTATTATCCTTTTGAATTTTGTAGGAATGTGCTGGTAACACATACATACATGTGGATTTGTGTCACGTTCCATCAGTAAAGGGACTGGTTTGCCATTAAAAGCCAACTGCAGGCACCTCATGGGCAATCTTACCTCCGTGGTTGTGCAATGCAAGGTGCCTATGCTATGGCTCCTATATAAGAGACTGTTAGCATAGAACAACTTGCATTCAGTTTACCATTGGACTTGATATTTATAAAGGCATTTTTCAACTAAATGTTTGATTCTGTGATTAAATTGAACTAGAACAGAATTGACCCCGGATGAAATATCAAGAACATTCGTAACTCACAGTGTAGTATTTCTGTCAACACTACATTTTTTCCAGGTCAAATACAGTCACATTCTCTCTGAAATGATCCTATTGTTTGGCAGATTAATTTACATTGTAAACAAACAGCTTGCAGTTTGTTGTTTAAATTATATAAGGGGAATACAAAAAATAAAAACATCAATTTAGCTTCAGCAATAATATATTACAGATTCTTCCTATAGCCATAATTTCCCCCAAGAAAGTTAAATTTTGCAAAATTAACTCCCCCATGCTCACAAAACCTGTTGTGTTCTGACTAGGTCAAAACAGGGTAAAGCATGCTTTCCTCCTGAAGCTCCAGGCTTGCTCATATGGTTCTTCAGCACAATGCAGAGCTACAGCTGTGACAGGGCTTTCAAATAATATTTGAAAACAATACTGTGGTACTTCAGTTCTGCATCCAGACTAATAGGTCAGACTGTAAACCAGCTTGATTAACTCAGTTATGGCATGGCACTAAAGTCAGCTACATTACTTACCAATCCGGGTTGCCAACATCTCCCATGACATAGTATGGAAATATAAAAATAATTTTGTTTTCTTCAGGATGAAATAAATAAAATTCTGTCAAACCCTAGATCAAAACAAAACTGTCAATTTCCGCAGCAAGAGAGTGAAGATAGATATCTCCCATAAGAACTTTCAGTTCATAATTATATCTTGAACTATATTTTGCTTATTCTGCCTCACTGGGAACTGCAAAGCAATATGATAATACTAGTTCAGTTCATGTATATCAAAAGGTTGGTAGACTCACTAGAAAAACCCTGCAAACCAAACAAACCAATCAAAACCCAGCATAATTTCTGGTCAGAAACTAAGCATATAAGTTCTGAAACATAATATATTTAAGAAATTATACGATAATTAAAATGTTAGGTATAATGAAAAAATCGGCTATTCTTTTTTATTATGAGGACAAATTAGAGTTTAAGTAAAATAAGATTTTAAGGTATTTTAAATATTGAAAACTGCTAAATAAAAAAAGCCCTAAAATAATATTTTCACCCAAATATCATTCAACCATATTGACTTGTAATATTCACACTTGAAAATGCATTTGTCATTTACTGTTATGGATTAAAGTTACACAAATATCTTATTTGATTTCAGTTATTTGTGCTCTACTTCATGATCACTCGCTTTCAGTGCACAACTTGGAAATCTGCAACAGGAATGATTGTTTTCCTTAGCTGTGGGTTTCCTTAACTATCCTTGCAGCTATGGAAATAAAATGTATATATTTTTCTCTGAAATTCATTTAAAAATTGAAAATCTGCATATTCTGTAACACATCTAAATTTAATAAAATTGTTTTAATTTCTTTCTTTTCTATCTGCAGCCCAATAGCTATTGATAAATATTATCTATCTATTCTATCCAGAATTCTTCTGTGGAGTAACCATTTTAGATCACTAGCAAGTCAAATCTCAGACAAGGCTAATCCTTGATTTTATATTTTTACAGAGGCTATATAGTGAACTGCACTTTAACTGAATGCCAGTTGTCCAGATAATCCTGGCTGATTTTCCAGGCTAAATTCATTTTCTGTATAGCATGTTAAGGACAGTAGAATATTTTTTTTAATTCCCTATTTATGGCCACTAGTAACAAACACCTTTCATCCTCTAATTTTTTTCTCCATCCTCTTATAACTATATTTTTAAGTTTTGCAGGTGTGCATGGGACATTGGAAAGGAGAGAAAAAAAATGTCTGAAGGAGTTCATAGCTGAGGCTGTGGGTTTGCAGACTTTTCTGGAGCTGCTCAGATTCTCCCTGTGACAGCCTCAGAAACTGTGATCCCAAACCACATTTGATCTTGTACCATTTAAAGCAGCAGGATTTTGGTATTGAATCAGAGGGGAATCAACCCTGGTGCAAGGGTTCAATTTATCACATTGAAACAGCAACATAAACCTGAGAGCAGGCAGTACTGAACTGAAAGTTCAGGCACATGGAACATGGAGCAGCAGCAACTCCAGTTTCCAAGTTGTATTAACTTTACGAAGGCTGATTGGTAGGCTGTTCTCTAGTGAAATTGCCAGTCCAGATTTAGGAATTTCTTGCACATAGAAAGTGTAAAGGTCCTATTCTTAGACAGGCATTATGATAGTAAAAAGTCCTGCAATACAGTCTGTAAGAAAGACCAATGAAGAGAAAGAAAAGACTGCTGAGAGCAACATTGCTGAGGCAGTCAGAAGAAAGTTGGATCTGGATTATTAATCCTTGTTTCTAATGGCCTTTCTCTGATAAAACAGGCAGAAACAATGTTTTTCTTTTGTACTGCATCCCAGTGAAAAGATTCGGGTCCTTACTTAACTTGCATGCTCCATTTGGGAAGCAGATCTCCCACCTATCAAAAAAAATCTGAAAGTGAATTATTGAGATAACCTGACATCCCTTCCTCTGACAATAGGCTATCTGAACTCTGAATTAATTACTGGCATATAAGGATGACTATGAGATTAATCCAAACAGAAAAGCAAAGCAGCAGAATACCTAATTTGAGACTCTTCCGTGCTCACATTTGCAGTTGCTTGGCATCTTCAGGATATGTTAAGGATATCAGTATCCAGCATCAGAAAACGGGCACCTAGAAGTGTATTTGTGTATTTTGGTGATGAGATAAATTCAGTGCCTTTCAGGTCAAGCAGCAGCTAAGCAGGGCTTTCTAAGGGTCTCGCAGCTGGATTGAAGAACTAGAGTGGCAGCCTAAATTTAGAGAACTAAAATGCTCTCTAAATTCCATTGCAAAGCTATGTGGGAGAGGTAGGGATCTAATCTTCTGTTGGGCAAGGATAGCTATTTCCAAAGGCTTGAGCACAAAGACATGTGCCAATGTTCTGAGATACTGAGATTTTAGTTCTTGCTTATGCTCCTTCCTGACTGGGGACTATGCTGAACTAATCACGTGAAACAATTATGTCTCTTGTACTGAAATAAATTTCTTGTACAGAATTACAGAGATTTACTCACTGCCAGTCCAAGAGCTATTCTGAGCTGCTCTGAATCTCCTCAATACTTAATGGGTGCTTGGAACTAAGGTATTTGATCCTAGGTGTCTTAAGTAGGTGTTGTCTATGTCACCTGAAATAGTTCACAAATAGGAAATTTGGTTACAGATAGTTTGGTTTCTGAGCTTCTATGCATCAATTTCTTCTTTCTTGTGTGTCCTTCCTGTCCTTTAAAGCATGTAGTAATCTAATAGTTAATCTGTTACCTACATAAAATATGGAACCTTTCTTTCTGTGCCTTCTCTTATGTACTGCCTGAACACCAGAGTTTAACTGCACATTTATTTGCTAAAATCTACTTCAGACTTATTGATCAAAGAAAACCAGGATGATAATATTATTCAAAAATATTTTTTTTGGTGACTAAAATGCTTTCATTTTGAGAACTTGTATATTAAATATTAATCCACGGAGAACATTCATCAACAAATTACAGTTAGCTAGTAATCATATAAATCAAATTTAATGGAAATATGTCCAGAAGTTTAGCTAAAATGTAATCTATAAAAAATCTAATACAGCTAGATAGATAGCAACATAAACATAACTAATAAAGAGCAATTTCTTTGTGATAAAGAGGTAAATTGGATAAAATAGCTACTATTCTTGGCAGTATACACTGATTTATAGAAATTCATATTAATTCAGCTTGCTAGTAACTTCATAATTCTTGGTACTATTTCACTGAATTTTCTACTAATCTTTCTTCTGATGTGGTGGTGCAGTCTTTTTGAACTCTTTAAATACTTTGCTAGAGGGGGGACTTTTCCTGTAAAAGGATATTATAACCCTTTACAGACCAGACATGAGTAGGTAGTAGATGTCTGTGCTGGTATATGTATGGGATCTCCAAGGCTTGCTCAGACATGGAGACACATCTGTGGATTATTTGGATACAGATAGAATCACTCAGAAGAGGTGGAGGCTGCCATATGTGTTGCTGATTCTATTTTCTGTTTGCAGATACAATAAAAATGTTGTTTCCTTTTAACAACCCTCATATGAAGTTATGTTCATGATATGTAATTGGGAAGTAACTGTGCAGAAAAGGACCTGGGGATGCTGGTGGGCACAAGTTGAACTTGATCCGGCAATGTGCCCTTGCAGCAAGGAAGGCAAATGTTATCCTGGGCTGCATTAGGAAGGTTGTTGCCAGCAGGTTGAATGAGCTGCTCCTGTCCCTCCACTCAGCACAGGTGATGCCACTTCCGGAGTTTGTGTCCAGTGTTGAGCTTCCCACTAAAGGGAAAAACCGACATCCTGGAGAGAGTCCAGTGGGAGGCCACGAAGGTGACTAAGGCACCTCTCCTGTGAGGAAAGGTTGAGTGAGGTGGTACTTTTCAGCCTGGAGAAGAGCAGGTGCAGGGGTATCAATGTACATAAATGCCTGAAAGGATGGTGTAATGAAGAGAGGGACAGACTCTTTTCAGTGGCATCCAGTGGCAGGACCAGAGGCAATGGCCATAAATTGAAATACAGGAGGGTCTTTCCAAACCTTGAGAACCACCAAGAACTGTCAGAGGTTGCCCAGAGAAGTTGTGAAGTTGCCAGTTTTGGAGACATTAAAAAATCATCTAAATATGTTCTTGGGCAATCAGCCCTAGGTGAACCTGCCTGAGGAATCCTGTAATTTTGCAATTCTGTGATTTTGTGAACTCACAGTACATCTGAAAAAATTATTTTTCATAAGATATGTTGTACGTTGCACTGGGTTTACACTGTACAGATAATTCTTACGTGTCTAATTGAGTTTAATACATTGAAAATATTTATTATAGGATTCTGTATGAATATCTGAAACACAGTACACAAGGACATTTTTATTCTGACTGAAATGTGTTTTAGTGTGATATTAAGATTTTTAAAAATTTTTGAAAATTTGATTGAATGCTTAATTTCTGTTTTTATTGTAGTTACACCATAAGCTAGCCTTTTAAAAACTCTTTTGACTTGTATATACTTGATACAAGTGTAATCTAACCCTTTCTGGTATGTTTTGAGATACACACCAGGGGTACTGCTAAATCTGACCACAGACAACAGTCATTAGAGAGAATTGGATTATCTTTATGATGGGACTTACATCCATTAGGTATGGTCCAAATCTATTTACAAAATCAGGTGTAGATTAGAATGAGGGCTTTCTTTAAAATTCTGCTGTGTAAATGATATAAAAATACATTACACTGTACTTCATCATGTAAATAGCAGCAAGTATTGTTATCCTACATACTGCTGGATCAAGCAGTCAATATTTTAGAATGAAAGATTAATGGAATTGTAATATTTTATTAAAAATTGAAAATTCATTACAGTCAGGTCAATTCTGCCACATGAAGAATAATTCTTAACATGTGAATAATTTTTTTGCTCTAAGTGGTAACTGTTTTCTTGCTCAACAATACATCTGCTACAACTTCCTGGCAAGAGAAAAAGTGGAAAAATATCAAAAATAGTGTTTCTCCCCTTCATGCATGCCTGCAGTATCTAATGGTATTGTAGCAGTAATTTCCTCAAAAGTGGTTCATTACCAGCAGTTAACAACCCCTTCTGGCAATTAACTAATTATCTTGCCTTTGACTATGGTGAAAGGAAATGGCTATCAAGGGCATTGTTTGCTCAATTAACCAAAAGCAGTAGACTCAGTAATAATTGTAGAAGAAAATCCCTCCAAAATGCAGTGATTTTACTCAATTTTTCACAGGAGCTGTGCAGTCTGATATGTTAAATCAAAGAAATTCAGAGAAATTAACATGCAAGGGCATGTGTGTGTCTGTGTGGTGTTGGTTTGTTTTTCCAAACAAATATTAGGACAAGAATATCCTTCTGTAAAGTGCCAGTTCCTGGCCTCTGCCAAGGTTCATGATATTTTCAAAGCTCTAACTGATGCAGCCATGAGCAGCTCTGGCCGGGATGGTCTCTGGTATTGTGGGAGCTGGATGTAGCCCAGGGGATGATTCTGCTTGGCCAGCTGCCTCTTCCCCAGAAGAGCTGCCACGGCTTCCTCCACGTGGGCGGAAGGATGGATGGATGGGGATGTATGCCTCCTACAGAGGGCACAGCAACACCTCCATATGGCCCATGCAGAAAAGACAAGACAAAGCTGCTTTCTCTCCCTAGTAAAAAGATTGGCCTGTATCTCTCAGTACAGTGGCATTAGGCTTCAGCTACTCTGATTTGTGTAAGATTCGTAACAAAAAAAAAACCCAAAAACCCCAAACAACTCACCACTATACAAACAGTTGCTGGCTAAAAGTTCTTCACTGAAAGATGATATATTATGAAATAATTTTTGAATAAAAAGTTCTTCAGTGAAAGATGATATACTATGAAATAATTTTTGAATAAAAAGTTCTTCAGTGAAAGATGATCTATTATGAAATAATTTTTGAATAAAAAGAGATGCCTTTTATTCAAAAGACAGCTAACATAATTTATAATTTCTCATTTTCTTCAGAGGAAAAAATTACACTTGTATCTCAAAATGCTAAACCAGGTATCTAATAGGAACCATGAGATGTACAAATTTAATGGCAAGTCCTTACCTTTTTTCCCATGTTCTTAACTATTCTTGGCTTTTTCTGTTTGCCCAATCTGATTCGATTTTTCTCAGATGGCCAAAATACCACTGGAAGACTGGAAGGTGAGGTGCTTTTCTTCTCATTTCATTTCCCTATAGAAAATAAGAATTGATACATTTGTAAATAAATCACAACTCTCAAAAAAAAAAAAAACCTCTGGAAATTATCACTGGCTTTTCTTTCCTCCCTGTTTGTAGGAATGGGAAGAAAGCAACAAACTCTTCTTCCCTGATCCCTCTCATGTCCAGCCATTAACTGTCACTATTTTCTGGCTAGGAACAAGAACAGATTTTGGAAACCTGCATATATGATAACTGCCAATATTTGTCTTCACTTTAGAAATAATAAATATGTTAGAAATTCAGAATTCTGAGACCTTGTAAAAACAATTTCAAAGTATCTGAGAAAAAAAAAAAGATTTGTTTTCTCTCTCACAAAGCAGTGTTTGTGACCTTTTTATGTAAAATACTTTCCCCTCAGTAATCTCTCTCTAAACTCAGTTACATCATTTATCTTCCTTACTATTCATATAAACAAAGCAACCCAACCCTACCTGCAGTTTCTAAATTCTTTGGGTTTCTCACTATTATCTCTAATCTCTTAGTTCTTCACAAACAAGATTTATTTTACGTTTTGCAGTGGGCAGATTTGGAAATATCCTTGTTGAAGGAAATGTAAGGCATTAAATACAAGAAGGTGGAGATATTGTACCTTTAATTAACTTCATTAAAACCTTTTCACTAAAGAGTAAAAGCTTCGTCCATGTCTAATGAATGTGTTTTCAATTTCATAGAAAGTCTTCAATTAATTCTAATGAGTCTTCAAGGTTTATAGCAAAATTATATCCTACACATAACTGCATATTCTAATGTGTTTAAAACTGTAGTCCGTGCTTCTGTTTCATTTTTCTTGAATACTGTTTTTTATTTATTATTATTAAATATGTGCAGCTGAGATCAATTTGTGAAAACATATCAGGTGAACCTGAATAACATTCCTGCCACCTACATAAGGACAGGCAAGTACTACACACTACTAGATAACCATAAAGATAGTTCAACATCCCTCTTCTCTCCTTTATTTGGTTGTTCTGATTTGACATGGAAATACAGGGAACACCCCTAGTGTAGGAACTGATACATTAGAGGGTATTTATCTACTAGTAGCAAAACTATTACATTGAACCTGTCAATGTAATAATTCATATTATGTTGCTTCTAACCTATCTAAATTTGGCATTTTTTATAATCAATCTTCATGAGCTGCTAACCTACTAAACAGATTAATCTTGACCTGAAGAGCTACTATAAATAATCCAGTAAAGAATCAACCGACAATAAAAATTAATATGCACACTATTCCAGAATCAACTGAATACTATGCCTGAGAGACCACTCCTGCCTTTAGTTTAACATTGGATTAAAAGCAGATGGATAATATGAATGTCCATATGTCTTAACATCCTGTGGGCTTACCATCCTGTGACTCTTTTTTTTGACTTTGACCACATCTATCACTTCTTGAGACTTTGGAGAATTAAAGCAAGCTTAAGTCACCAAAAAGCATCTAGATTCCATGCTGCTGTCAGTTAGAAATCATGACTAATGAATGGCAGTTTAGAAAATACAGTCTTCTCTTGCTAGTGACCAAACTTCTGCAGGCAAAACAAAAAATGTGTTATCCAAAGGTGGGAACAATTGCCCAGATCACTAGCAAAGAGAATAATAAAAATTTGTCTTGAAGAATTACATCACATTAGTGATGTAATCCACATCTACATTATTAGTAGATAAAACAGAAAACATTCTTTTATTGTAAAATTTGCCATCTAGATGCCCTTCCCTGTGTTGTCTTAAAGCCCTCCTTAAAAAAAATTGGTTCAAAGGGACAGATGATGGAAACATACAAAACAAAGAATTGTACAGTGCTGTACATTGTCTCTGGTATAATGAATTAAGACTTCAGGACAAAATCATATATTTCCTTGCAAAACTCTCAAATGACATATAAAGTATTAAACTTGAAAATTTCTGCTGAAAAATGGTATGCATGGGAAAACCAAAGTTCAAAAGAATGGAATAACTATCAGACCAAAACAAAGTATTTTAAAGTAAATTATTTATTTAAATTATTATAGTTATAAATTTAGCTTAGAGCAAAGATGTAAATAGATTTTTCCTCAATTTGCATAAAAAAGCCCTATTCAAAGAATCCAAGCTCCTGATTGACTGAATAATTGTATATTGTTGCCTCTTGTATAATTGGCAACAAAGAAAAAACCTTTCTGTCTACACTCTCCTCTGTAGTGTTACGTTGTCAGAAAAGACATTTTATCTGTGCTCTTCCCATTCTCTGAATGCAGGATCATGTTCCAGCTTAGCATAAAGATAGATGCAGTAACACATCATGCCTAAAGTAATATGCCACTTACACAGCAGATGGAGCCCAGTAACTCAGACTAGTCTGGGAAAATGGCCACAAAAGAAGTATTCTAGCATGAAAGATCAACACAGCATGACAGTAGGAATTTTTTCATTCTTCCCAGTGTATTATTAGCAAGCTCACTTCTTGTTGAAGAAAGCAAGCCCACTGCATTAGAGCAGATATGTCACTTGAAAATATTCAGTTATATCACCCCAACAGCCCTTAGAAATGAAACATTGGTGATTATTGTTTTAGGAATAGCTTTTTTCATTTTAAGGCAAATTATTCATCTGCTCATTCACCTGCAGAGTGAGGCTATTGTTTTTGCCTTCCTTGTAGGCTCCCTGATACCTGTGATAGACATTTGAAAAAGCATTTTGTTGGAGGCCTACCTTCCTTTCTGCTGCAGTCAAGGGTAAAAGTCCCCTTGATTTTCACTAGGAGCAAATAACTGTAAATTTTAGTTATAGTTTCTTCTTGCCATAGGCTTCTGATTTCTGACATCGTAGATTTTTGAAATTTTTCTAAAAGAGCCACTTTTCTAATAGTAATTAAAAATATTTTTTAAAATGCTGTACAACAATTGTATTGCTACTTCCAAGTACAGAAGATATAACTAAAAATATAACAGAACAAATTATTAATTATAATTAGTTTTGAAACATAGAAAGAACAGGGAAAATGTCAATGCCATTTTGTAGGACACTTCAGAATGGCAATAACCAGGCTTCACAGAAAATGGCTGATTTCTACTATAAACAAAAAAGGCATTAGCATTGCATAATAGCTCCAGGGCTGGTTTCAGCTGTATTATGTCACATAAGGATGAATGTGAGAATTGCAAGGTGATCTGGGGTGAAAAACACAGTATGTTCCCTAAACTAGAAACAGTCAAAACCTATTGATGCATCCCGATAACACTTACTTTCAAAACCATTCAGAAAATCAACATATCTCCTTAAAAGCCTTCATAAATGTTTAACACCTTGGCACAATAATACCTATGCCCTTAGTACAAAAGATTTGGTCTGGATTACAGATTACTGCTGATGTATATTTTTCTGTGTAAATGTGTGGCACCCTTGATGCTTGCCCTTATGCGCAGATGAAAGGCGTCCTCTGACACTCAGTGCTGGCAATATTTGTCAGTTCCATGGCTCTGGCTTCAGGCTCTCAGATAGTCATGAGACGATCTGAGGGAGTAGCCAGAGGTTTGAAGTTAACAAAAAGTGACTGAGTTTATATCGAGGACTATGTTAAACAAGGTTAGGTCATCTGGTTTAAGCAAGCACACTACAAAGAATGCTGTCTTTAAAGTAAGTATTTTTCATCAAAATACTTAGGTTAATGCCTCATCATGTCACTCAGTTTGTTCCTTAAGTCAAAGTGTTTGTGAGAGGTCAGTCAGAGTTTCCATTTGGCATCTTCTTTTTTTTAACTTTTCTTGTCTTAGAAGAGTTCTTTCATAGCTGCAGGAGGAAACTAAATCCGTACACTGACACTGAAAGCTATATAATGTTTTTCAAATGCAAAGGGAACATAGAGAAACACAAAATAATTGGCAAATTATTTGAGCAATCACTTTTGCAGAACCATAATCTGTGTACTGAGGCTTAGAGACAGAAAGCCAAAATTTGTTTAATAATTTTTTTATCAAATTTTACTAGTGAATATTAAATTGGGGAAAAGGCAGGCCTACATTTCAGCAATATTATATTGCTTTTAAGTGACCTAGAAGAAGAGTTTGGAAGAAAATGTCATATTATTTTATTGTCAAGCTACTAGCAAAGATCTGTCTTCTTAGAGGCAGAGAGTATCAACTGTGTGACAGACTGGGAGATTATCTCAGAAAGAGAACTTTGAATGATAGCCACTCAGTACTGAATGGAAGGCTGGAAAAAAAAAAAAAGAACAAGGGCTGTTGCCTTAAGATCAGCTTAGCTGGGTTCTAGGTACAAGTACCAAAGCACCAATTCTGTGTGTTTTGTGCTCGGACTTCTTTTGATTACTACCTAGAAAATATTTAGTGTGAATGTTTTTTTTATATTCCCTGTCAATATTTTATACGCAGCATCACATACCATGCACCTCCTCAGTAACAATCAGCTGTAAAGAAAAATTTCAGGAGCAGCTAATTTGGACCAAAACCATCAGGTCTTCGTGTTCCTGCAATGAAGAAAATCAAAGAGACAGGAGAAAACCCAGGTGCAAACTCTCAGACAAGTGTAATAGGCTGCTACACCACGTGGTCAGCCATGCAATGAATGGGAGACTCAAGAGCAGCCCTTTTCACAGTGCCATTTATAGTTTTATGAATGCATAGGATGCACGTTCATCTTGTGATAGTTTTGTCAGTGGGATCTCTTAATTTTACCACATATTTAATACAGCAAATGTGCCTATGTAGGATTCTTTTCATATTTTTATTTCATCTATTTTTTTCCTCTTCTTTTTCTTCATGCCTGAAATCTTTTATACCTTGGTGATTTGCAAAGTCATTACATGAATAAGTAGGAAATAGGAATTGCTATACTTTGTCTAGATTTTTCTTATAATAATCTATTTTTAACTTTTCTCTACTGAATATTTCTGTACTTTTTCTGCACTAAGGTATATTCCAGCACTTAAAGTTTACTTTATTTTGTCTACTTCTTTTTCTTCCCCCAAATACTGCACCATAAACCACATACAGATAACTTCTGATTTAATCAGAATTCTAAATGAATATCACCTACTTAACATTTTGCTAGGACACAATAGATGGGTAAATATGTTAGTGTCTGATACCAAAAAAGCATGGTCTACAAATAGCTTTAAGTTAATGGAAAGAAAAAAAATGAGGGGTGAAAAAAATGGAACCTCCCATTTTCATGCAAACAAAAATTTTCTTGATTCTTTGTGTAGTCTGGTGTAAAATGTGTAATTCATTATGAGACATCACTGAGTTAAGAGAATGTTTAATGCTAAAGTATCAGAGAAATAAAACTGACATTGGATAAAAGCGTCTTTGTGGTGACTTTCCACGAACTTCCCACTGAAGTGCTAGACATTATATACTGCAATTTATTCTCTTGTGTATGATTGCACTTTGTTAATTGCAAATGTGTATGCTAACTTACATTCACCTCCTAGTTCCCTGTAGTGGCACTGGGAAATAATTTTTTCACAGCATGACATCACTTCATGCCGGCTCCCTGATGTCCAACAGGGGAAGAAAACCAGACACACAGTCCAAGAGGAGCTGTGTTTAACCAAGTCAAGCTTGTCTTGTCTCAAGGTTTTCCTCTAGCACAAGGACTGCAGCTACCCTTGTTGAAATATGTGTGAAGAAGGGTTAAGTATGAATTAACTGTAAAATTTGACACATTTTAGACTAGAGATCAGGATTGAAAGTTTAATTCTACAATAGATTCTAAGTGTATCTTTGATGCAGTATTTAGAAGCATATCTTGAGAAGAAGAACTAGTGCTACTATATATAACTAAAATTCTTTTGTTCCTGAATATTCTGAGTTTGTTCTGCCATTTTCAGTAGTCTGATGAATGCAATGTGTGCATCTATTACTACTTATGGACTACTTATGAACTACTGCTTTGAATGAAGGCTATTCATAAACTTATGCTACCTACTTACTACCTGTCTCACATCCAGATGGGTCCCCAAATTCATCAGTTTCCCAGAATAATTGTGTTAAGACCTACAGTGAACATATTTTCAGGGAAGCATGATTGTATGAGCATATGTGAGGCTCTCTAATCCTGCCAACATTCTTGAGACCAGAAATGTGTTTTGTAAATTTGCTCAACACAGACATGGCTGTTTAAAAATGCTTGCCATGCCTTGGATGTGGTACATACAATTCACTAGTCTTATATTTTATTTTTACACATTAGTTATTTAACAGCAGCGTCTGTGGCACTAAAAGGAATTAACATTCCAGAGGACTAGGTACTGTGATTTTTAGCAGCTGTCCAAATATCTTATCTTCAAATAGGTGATGGATTAGTGCAACAAATTTAACACAAGCTATATTCAGAACAATACTCTGAAGAGGTATGTACATGGACAATTTCTAGCACAAAATGAGAGAAGCATGAATGAAAATCCTTGTGGAAATCCTACATCTGCTGGGAAAAAAGCACATTCACTGACAATTGAAATAGCATAAAAATCTTCAAATCGATGCTATTCTACCTACCATTCTTTGCAAATGAGCTGCAACTGATGGTCAAATTTGATAACATAACTGGTAAAGTAAAAGAGGTGGGAAATGCTTAAAAACACAGCATGTCATTAATGATGGAGAATTATGTACAAGGAGTAGCACACACACTTGTTTATTGTTTTTGAAAATTTACTTTTTACAGACATTTATTGTATGTGGCTCTGAAGTCTTCAGAAGGGATAGGCAAGGAAGGAGAAGTACAAGGTGTTTGTTGAGGGGTTTGGTTGTCTAGAACTTGATGATAGTGCTGATAGGTTTGAGTGTTTATGAGTAAGAATCAGGGGGAAGGCCAATAAAGCAAATATCCTGGTGGGAGTTTGTTACAACAAATTCAAGTCACAGAGATTGTCAAAATAAAAATAAATTAAACCCAAATTTCCCCACAACTTTCCTAAAGAAATAGAATGGGTGGATGGTATTTAAATCATCCAATTATGAACAGTTAATCATTTGACACTTTGGAGCTCTGTATAAAATATATAGTATCTCAGAAATTGTACAGTACAGTTATCTGAGAGGAAGAGTTCAGAAGAAGTACAAAATATCAGTTAAAAGCATAGATTGGTGAAGCATCACCTGTTTCAATAATGTATACTACCAGAAAACAAGACTAGAAAGATTTTCCAGAACAGCTGATCATAACAGATTATACAGGCAGAATAGGAATGAAACCAAGCAGATATTCAGCAGCAATATTCCTTACCGTGGATGTCTTTCTGTGTCATTGATGAAATTGTTGCCAGGTACCCTATGGCAACAGGCACCTGAGGGAATGGGATAAAGCTGTGTCAGGGGAGGTTCAAGAGGGTGACTGGGCACTTGAACAGGCTCCCCACAGAAGTGGTCACAGCACCAACCATTTCGACAGTTCTGTCAGGCATGATGAGAGCACTCAGGCTTCTTGGGGCTTCTTCTGTGCAGGGCCAGAAGCTGGACTTTGATTGGTCCCTGTGGGTCCCTTCCAACTCAGGATATTCTATGATTCTTTTCAGACGGATAAAAACATCCCAGAAGAGAAAGTAATATCAGCTGTCACTAGGTACAACAAATTATATCCGTCAATACCTTCTATGCACTTTTAGAGTTTCTTCAGAAAGGTCTCAGCACAGAGAACCCAGATAAAATGTATCCTGTGCCTATGGCTGAGACAAAACGGTGAGTCAACCTTTGTTAAAAAAAAAACAAACAAATTTGCCAATCTGAAAGTTGAATTACTTCTTTAATGAAATAGTGGGAAGTATTGAGAAATCTCCCAGAGATGGGAGTAACCCAGCAAAACAGAGAAGCTTTAAAATTTAAGTCGCATTCTTATAAGACCCCTTCCTGGATCAGAAGGGGTGACTGCTCTCTGCATTAATTTCCTATTGATGAATAAGCATTGGAGTAAAAGTAGAGGGTGGGTCCCACCTATCACCTGTTGAGCCCCTGCGAGTTAAGAGAATTGGTTAAGGGACGATGTTGGAAAGATTGAGATACATTTTGAGCCCACATATGCTTTTGGTTTGTCCAAATGCAGCAAAGGAATCAAGCCTCTCAATTTCAAGAGTTAGAAAATAAATTGACACTTCATGGAAGCATGATAAAAAACATGCTAGGAAGAAGACAGATCAATCAGTCTCTGTATCTACCATGGGCCAAGTTAACCATGACTAATTTGCCTTTCTAACTGCCAGACCCTTTTAAACGGCAATCTTTTCAATACAGTGAGTGAAAGTGCTGTAAGTCTCCCAAGTCACCTGGAAAAGCTAGTTTATATCTGCTGTAGTTGCCAGGCAACCATCACAATCTTCCAGTTACTAAAAATTGTCTGACTGGAGTTGACCTTACTTTTATGCTATGGTTACCCCTACAGCCTTCCCCAAAATAACAAAATTCTGTCAATCTGCCAGAAACAAATTTCTGTCACTGAAATTTTGCAGCCCATTACTCCATAATAAGAACTACTGTCTCTAGATGTCCCAACTGGAAGAGCTTCTAAAGCAACTGATTTATTTCAGCTAGAAGCAAGGTTTTTGTCTATTAGCACATGGTCATTTCTGTCTTAATTTTTTTAAAACTAATATTCATATTGATACTAAGCATGTAGACCTGGGGACTTATTCTGCACTGCAGTCTTAGTCAAAATCACTATTAGATCAGATAGGAATGCAGCCCATTTTTAAGAATGCAGTGTGTGGCCTTTGTGGCCTTACAGCAATAAAAAGCATGTCTGTAGTTACAGCATGTCAGTGTCCATATAGAGACCAATAGCAGGGTAGAATTAATAATCAAGAAATTCCATGTCAATTGAATCACATTAGCTTTTAATTTGTTTAGTTTCATTACTTATACTGCAAAAGAGGCAGGAAAATGAAACTGTTTTACAAAAACATCATGGTTTAACCCCAGACGTCAACTAAGGACCACACAGACCCTTGCTCACTCCTCCTGCCCCTGGTGGGAGAGAGAGGAGAATCAGAAAAAGTTAAAATCTTTGGTTTCGTATAAGAACAAACTCCTAACAGAAATAAAGTAAATAATATCAATGGTAATAATCTTAATGACATGGAGAGGGACAGAGAAGAAACAAGTGGTGCATTGTACAATTTCTCACCACTTCCTGACCAATGCCCAGTCTGAGCACCAACTGGCATGTTCCAACCCAGTGTTGCCCCCCCAGTTTATACAGTGGGCATGGCATTCTGTGGTATGGAATATCCCTTTGGCCAGTTCCAGTCAGATGTCCTGGTTATGACTCTTCACAGCATCTTGTGCAGCTCCTCGCTGGCAGAGCATGGGAAATTGAAAGTCCTGAAAGTCCTTGACCTAAGGGTAAGCATTACCTAACAACAGCTAAAACATCAGTGTGTTATCAACATTATTCTCATACTGAAACCAAAGCACTGCATAGTACCAGCTACTGGGAAGAAAATTAAATCTATCCTAGCTGAAACCAGAACACAAAAGTAGATATTTATAATTTCTGTATTGCAGCCAGGAAGGGTTAAAAAAGAGAGGTTAAGAATTCCTAAAGACCAAGTAGTCAGCCTAAATTTCAGTGCTACTTCATCCTCCTAATTTAATGACATCTGAAATTCTTAGAGAAACCATCCAGAAATAAATCAATATTAACCAGTGAGTTTCTAGGGTAATGCTTAATTTACCTAGCTACCTAACTTAAATGCATGCATTCGGATCAAGCTACATTTTCTCTACTGGCAATGGGGAAAGTTCCTAAGGAAGGTGCATCCCATCTGAATGATGTATTTATGTTTGTATTGCCAAAAGATAAATACAATCCAGATGAATAACTTAAAACAGTTACCTAACTTTTAGACAACTGAGGTTCAATAAGAGTAATTGCTCGCTCCTCATAGGTGGTCAATGCAAAGCACTGTGCAGATGGACTTTAAGGTCACATTGCAACGATGTGCAACAAAGCTAGAACTATTCTGGTCTCATTTGATTTAGCTCAGTGATTTATTCCCTGAATCTACCCTTTCTGTAGATATTTTTCCTGTGTTGAAAATAATGTTTTTTCCGCACTTTAAAAAAGTTTTAAATCTAAAAAGTTTAGAGTAAGTGACTTACTGTTTCTTTCCAGATAGATTTCATTTGCGTTCTGCAAGCTCAACATCTTAGCCTGGAGTGAGATACAATCATGTTATAACAAAATGACTCACACTTAACCTACTTTTTAAAAAAATGCAAGGGTTGCCAAGTAAAATGATAATATAACAGTGCTAAGTAAAAGAAAGTTATAAGGAAATCCAACAAAGAACACAGTGATTCAGGATCCTTCTTGACAAAATTCCAATTGACTTTCTATATCACTCAAAAAGAAATTAGACTTAAAGGAGATAAAGCATAATTTTCTTCTATTTTACAGCTAATTTGGCTTTTGATAAGTAATATTTTATATTAAATGCAACGTAATATAACTTTGCATTTATTTTTCCATGGTGACATTCATAATACTGACAATGAAGTTGATAAAAAAACTAATTCAGTGATGTATAATGCTAACCTTCACTTGCTTACCCATTGTTAAAAAATTAATATGAAATAGTAAATTGAAAGTGATTTGTATATGCTTCATTAAAAAATGCTGCATGTGTCCTTTTTATGTCAAACTGAATTACATCTTATTGAAGTTTTCAGGGAATCAAGATCATTGTAATAGTCTTGCAGTCTGTATATATGAAATGCTGGTTTACATGGTACCTTGGTAAGAAGATATCTAATATTTCAGCTGTATTATTCCTAAATCTTATGCTGAGGACAGACCTGGCAATGATGTCTAAGGTAGCACAGAACAAGAGTTTCACAAAAACTTTGAGCATGAGCAGTTACACCAAAGAGACTCTGACCATCCTTCGTGCTTGTTTACAACCTTATGCTGTTTTATTCCTTAACACCACAATAATTGTTTGTGGAGCTGCATAATAAGTGTACAGTGCAACTACAGCCCGCAGAAACCATTCAGTTAGCTAGTCTTCTGCTGAATAAGTTTTAACCCAGCTCAGCTCCCACCCCAATTTTATAGTAAAAGTCCTATAAATGTGGCATAGGGCACTGGAATGGGGAAGGGAGATAAAATGGGAAGGAAAGGTACAGAAACAGGTATGAAACTCTGAGTCCAGTGCCCTGTTTGAATATGCTGATTTATGGAGATTTATTATTCATGAAAAGATCATCTCAGGCACTTCAGCAGTAGAACTGTAAAATAGTAAATTTAGCATTAGTGCTGTCAGCTAATTTTCCTTCAAGCCAACTAATTTTTACATAGTTTACGCTAATCCAGTAAAAACAATATGAACAGCCAGTGAGTAAGCAATCTTACTCAATGTTTAAGCTTAGCAGATTTAGAGAGACCTACAGTATTTTAACATATCAAACCATGTGGTTATCTTGCCTAAATGGCAGCTGCTGTTTGTGATATCTGAGTGCTTTCAATGAAGATATCAGCAGGGCAAGCAACTAATGCATCTAGTGAAACCCTGCACTCAGAGATGAATGGTGTCTGGAAGTAGGACAACAGCAGAATGTAAGCAGATATGCTAGAGGATATAATGTCAGTGGCTGGAAGCTATTTGGATAGCAAATGCTGCAAGTTTTATGAATGGCTGTCAGGAGCCAATCGTATAAAATAAGCCTTACATAAGCCAAAGAGAAGATTAGGGATAGACTTGTAAAATAGTTTGTGCTCCCTCCTTTAGGATCACATGGCAGATCTAGGTCGAGATCTGAATCTATATGGGATTGCCCTCGGTAGAGGAGTACAGAATCTCTCAGAATTAATTTTTAAACTTAGAAGAGCATATCTTTCAGAGATAAAAGTAAATACGTTAATGAATATAATGATAGAGAAGCCATCTTGATATGTCTTTCCAGCTAGTTGTTCACATCTCTAAAAATGCAAATAAACCTAGTGTGAAAATACCTTTTCAACTTCCAGTCTCTGGATCCTTTCATACCTTTCTAGACTAGTCTGAGAACACATCTTGTATCACCTGTTTAGCCCCTTTGATCAAATCATCTGCTAATTTTTTTAGAGTTAGTGTGAACAAATATTTCCTAGAACTTTTTTCTACTGAGAATGTTTTTCTGCTCTTTTTATCATAGCTGTGGGAAAGGCCCTCTTTGGACATTAAGAAGGTAAATATGGCAGAGAACTGATGTCAGCAAAATGCCTTCAGGATGAGCACTTGTGGCTTTGGCTGCTTACTTACGCTCTGCAGAAAAAACAGGAGACCAATTACTTGAATAGTGAATTCCAAAGAGCCCAAATCCCCATTTCCCATCAAAACTCTCCATCTTAAACACAACAGAAATCAGTTTAACAGCAAAACTTTCAAGAACCGCAGATGCCAAAATATCTTCCAAAAAATATTAGCATTCCATCCAAGAATTATAAATAATTTTACTAGCAATCACACCCAATTTACAGTCATACACAAATTAAGTATTCACTTGCCTAAAGCCATAGTACTATTCAGGAACTGATCTGGTAATAGGAGCAAACCTTCTCTTTAAATGGCTACCAGAGAGTACATCGAGGGTTTTCTATATGGTGCTTTAGTATACTTATTTAAACCACAAGTAAAATTTTTAAAAGCTGATGTCTCATTTAAATACTGAAATCATGATTTCAATGGGTATAGGCACACACAAATGATGGCTTCTAAAAACTAAGACATCCCAGAGAAAAGTGCACAGAGATTTAAAACTAACTGTTTAACCATCACTTAAACGCAAGCGTTTCAGGGGTGGGGAGGGAAGTACCCTCTGCCATGATTTTTTAAAGTTCTAAATACACAAGAATTTTGAATTGACTACTGAAATCTTATCTTATTGCTATTTTCTTTATGTCTAAGGATGTTTGGCCATTTGTGATTTCATCACCAGGCCCTTAGCATCAATAGACCAAATAGGTCTAACACTAGTGAACGGATGAATACATACTTGCAGACATCCCTTGTCCTAATTTCGTACAGATGAAGCTGTGGGTTTGCTCAACAGCTGCTCATATGCACCGATAGTGCCCTCTGCAGTGTTATAATGTAGTTATATGCAGATGGCACAGTTTTGAATGTTAAGGAGCCAAAGTATGAGAAAAATATGCCCTACAGTAACACAGTAATCAGAAGTATTTATTTGATACTCATCGACTTAAAAATCAACAGTATGATGCAATATGATTGCAGTCTGAATTAAGGTGCAAGCTACTGCAATGAAATCAGCTGCCAAAATAAATTAGAATGCTGATGCTACATTATGATGGTAGCATGACATTGCTAGGAATGCACATGGCTAAAGTGGTTGAGCACCCAGTGATGACCTTGGAGGGTCTATTCAAACTATAAATGCTCTTGGTATTGTGCTGTCTGTTTTGAGCTCTGTCATCATGTCAGCTATTGATTTAATTTACTCCACTGGCTTTATCCTGCTTAACCACAGTAATTCCAAACCTGCTTACTCCCACATTCCTTTCCCCCATTTCTAATAAAATTATGCTGAATATTTGTGCTGAATATTTGTCCTACTGTTTGTTTTTCATCAAAATCCTAAAACTGATACTCACACCTTTACACTATCAGCAGTAGAGAAGCACTCAATGCAAGACCCCATGAATTCCAGACTTATCCCTAAGATACCAATGCAGAGAGGCAGGATATCTGCTCTGGCACTAGCTCACATTGGTCAACTGCTAAAGTACTCATTGCTGGTGTCAGATTTTGCTTTCTAGATCACCTTGTGTCATCTCTCCTCCAGGAAATTGTCTTAATCAAGGCTGGGAACAGGGGATGCATAGAACATGTGAGTTCCATACAACTAGATTTGAGTTTGTAGGCTTTTGTGTTTTAAAATTTTCTTCAAACACCTATGGGAAATATGTATCATATGCTTCTTATTTGCAATAACTGAGGGGAAATGTCTAACATAGACTTGTTGATAATAAAACTACAAGAGAAGTGAAGTTTTCAGGTTAGAGGAGGCTGTGCAGAATATAAGAGATCATACATGAGTGCTGTTTGAAAGAAAAGACTAGGAAGGTGTTCTGCATTGGAGGATAAATAAGGGAAGTTCAGAATGAAGTAACTTGCTTATCAAGATTGGTTGCATACTCTTACCTAGAGCTATTTTGAGGTCTTGGACATTAAAATAACCTGTTTAGTACTATTGCAATTTTAGGCAATCCATAATATCAAAATGCAGAAATGTTTTTCCACTTCTGTTTATGTACAGGGTACATAGATGGTATCTGGGAAGTAGCTATTTTAAAGTGTTTTCAATTCCTGAGATAATTTAGAAATAAATCAACAAAGTTAATGTTTTTGGTCTAGCTGATTGTATGATAAAGTCATGGAGTAAAATGCAGATAAATATTTGACACATTATCCAGAATAATCTAAGAATAACTTTACATGAAAGGAAAAAAGGGCATATTTCCATTGTCAGTTGGTGGAAAACATCTAACACTGGATGGGGAAGAGACAGCTCAGAGTGAGAAGGTAACAAGTGTGAAAATGGCAGCCTGAGACATACTTTGCTGACTCCCTAAATTTACCAGTGAAGCTCAGTAAAACATCACAAAGCCAGGGCTTTGAAGAGGCCAAAGGTTGCTCAAGCATTTTTAACACTCGAGATAAACAAAACTGCATAATGCCTCAGGATTTCTAGAATGGCATCAGGCTAATCAAAATAATGCATTTGTCCTAAAAAGAGCTGGCACATTATTGCCAGCAGGATGAAGATTTGTGAAACATGCTTGGATTCTCTGAAAAAAAATAAAATCATAGACATGACTGGCAGTGAATGTAGGAGACCGAGTTTGTTGGTTTGTTTGTGTAAGAGGTTTTGTTTGTGCAATGCTTTCACACACGGCTGAATCTTGATGGCCCTATCCAGGCTTAAAATTTAACTCTTACTCAGAGATCAGCTTCCCACAGGACAGTGTTCTGCAGCTACCAGTCGGTTTACAATGAGCAAACTTGCAGCAAATCCAAGTATTTGGAACATTTCAGTACACTGGGCATTTAAAGAGGACCTTCACTTTCTGTATACATGGCTTTAAACTTTAATAACTATTTTAATCATTTTTACAACTTCTGGTCAAGTGAAAATTTGCTC
Source organism: Irena cyanogastra (assembly GCA_013397155.1). Taxonomy (NCBI): domain Eukaryota; kingdom Metazoa; phylum Chordata; class Aves; order Passeriformes; family Irenidae; genus Irena; species Irena cyanogastra. Next base: position 174,747 of record VWZV01015310.1, on the reverse strand, counting down.
AGCTCAATTTTTTCCTCTCTGTTTAGGTCTGAGTTTTTAAAAAGGCACTTTGTAAGACCATGAATAGAAGGCCCTGAGAAAATGGAGAACTTTGGTTTCTAGCCAAGACAGCTGCCTCAGGCTTTGGCCATAGAATGCTTCTCATGGATTTTGGCCTACTACTGAGATATCAGTGTTTTTATTAAGCTACAGTATACTCTAGTGCTGGTCAGAAAGACAAGAAGTTGGTGAGGTGGCGGTGGCAGCAGTGACCGAGGCAAGTCCAGGGCTGAGGGTTGGATCAAGCTGTACAGGGAATTCCTGAGCTCAGGGACACCCGAGAAATGGCCCCACGCCCCATGAGGGCATGGAGACCCTTGGGAGCCAACCAGGCAGAATCAGTGCCACAGAAAGGGCCTTGGAGTGCTGGTCAATGGCAAGTTGAACTTGAGCCAGGAGAGCCCTGGTAGCCATGAGGATCACCTGTGTCCTGAGGTTCATCAGGCACTGCATGGACTGATGGGCATGGGGATTGTCCCGCTCTGCTCTGCTCTAGGGTGGCCTCAACTAGAGGCCTGTGTGCATTTTTGGGCACCACAATATAAGAAAGATACTAAGCTATTAGACAGCATCCAAAGCAAAGCAACAAAGATGGTGAAGGGTGTCAAGGTATGAGGAGCAGCTGAAGCCACTCACCATATTCAGTGATTCTGTGAAATTTCTGTCCATATATGTAAAAATCATCCAAAACAACAGGAAATCTCAAGACCACCCTAAAATCGCTTTTAAAAAGTTTGATGCCTAATAATATTTTTGCTTTTCCAAAATTAAAATATGCCTGCTATAGGGGCTCTCTCCTGCACATTACTTACCAGCCTTTATTTACAGCTCCTGTTCTGTGCATGGAGTCTAAATAGTCACTGGCACACAAATTGGTAGCCAAAACTTGACAGCTGCATTAGAAGCTACAGTAAGGAAAGGTCTGGCCAAGATATAAGCATATCCCTTGAAAGTTATCTGCTTATCTGAAGTTACACCTCTGATCCAACTGAAGGGATCTCAGTGGATAATTCAGCTGATTTTTGCTGAACGTGAGTCATCAGTGCGCTCTTGTGGCGACAGGCCAGTGTGTGTGCCAGGCACAGAGAGGGATCACAGCCAACAGGTCGGGGAAGTGGCTGCTCACTGCTGCTTGCTTGGCACCCAGGAGGCCACTTCTGGTGTATGCAGTCCAGGCTGAGACCTCAGAACAAAGATACAGAGCAGGGGAGAAAGACCTCTGTAGGACCACCAAGTGATAAGAGAGGATGCAAAGCATGCTCTTTGACAAGGAGCTGAAGGAACTGGATTTCTTGAGCTTTTAAGGAAGAGGCTGAGGGGAGCAGCTGCAATCTTCCTAAGATTGTCTGAAGGGGAGTAGAAGAGATTCCGCAACTAAAAACAAATCTGGGGTTTGGTTTGTTAGCAAAAGAACTGGTACTCCCTTTCTGTGTTTCCTCAAATTTTGGAATTCTAAACAAATGCAAACACTTAACTTATATGTAATAAAGGATTGTTTTCTTCATACTCTTTAAGATTTACTAAATAGCACCTGGTAATGAACCAACAGCAGTCAGGCACCAGAGGCTGAAGGTCCTTTCTAACTGACTGACATTTGTCCATTCAGCTCACATTCCTCATCAGCAATGATGTAATGGGACAGATAGCTAAGCTGAAAGATAGCTTTGGAAAGGATAATTTTTGACATGTTTGGAAAAATGTATTTGCACTAATAGCCATCTCAAGGTTTGGATAATATGGTCAATGCCTCACTGCCATTGGTAATAGAGCAGGAGTTAAGGAAGAGGAATAACTCTGACTACTTAAACATATACTATGTAATTTTATGTCTGCTCATGTAGTTTTAATTCTCTGGTTCTCTACTTTAGTTACATAGGACCATTTCAGTTTTATCTTCTGTTATTAACAGTATCTGAATTATTGTTGATACAATCCTTCACAGCTTTCACTTGACACCTGTTTATCTGCTTCAGCAAACATAACTTTCTCATCTATATTTTTAAGCTCCAATTTATTGTCGCCTATATTTAATGAAAATGCCCAATCATATATTTATAAACCAGAGAATGCAAACTCTGAGCTCCTGGTGTGACTTATATGTCTACAGTCCTATGATACACTGGCCAAGATGCAGTTCCCCTGTATTTCATCTAGGTGAGGGCTGTGAGTATTTTTATCTCCTCAAAATATCCCCTCACTGCATTATTTACTGTCTTGTCTCATCCCTAAGGCAAAATATCTAAAGTTGCACCCAGATATATCTGCTAAGAAAATATCATTTGATGCTGTGGCCTATTTTTCTGCAGTAAAACTTTATTCTTTCTGACGGAAATGAAACAGTAAGGTCTTCCAGTTAAAATCTACCTTGTTCTGCCTATTTTTACATCACTAAGTGAAATAGAGCCTTATTCCACGACTTCAATATGGCCAACTGAATTAATATACAAATTATATGCAACTGCTTAAGTTGGCGATTGCTGAAATATTGGGAAGAAATGCATCTGCCTGTAATCCTCAATCAAAATAATCCAACTAAAAGTACTTCTTATGGCATGTGTGTGTTGGGATGGAGCTGGAAATAATCCTTCACATCTTTCATCACTTTGCTATAGCACAGAGAATGTTTTCCATTAAATGTCAGCCTTGTCTGAATCTGATGGAGAACAGCAAGTGAACAGCCTGATTTTGTGAAGTCTTTTAAGATATAGTAAGTTTATACGATTTTATTATCTTCTTTACCATATTTGTAATGAAAAAAAATCATGTTCTGTTTGATTTTTGTCTGCAATAAATCTTGATCAAAATTTGAACCCGCATGACTTTTTAATGCCTCACATACTCTATGAATTATAATGCTACTTTTTATTGCTTTGGCCTTTTCAATATTCAGCAATTTATCTGACTGATCACTTTTGCTTTCCTCTGTTTATAGCTTCACTAACTTCCCTGGTCATAATCCTAAGTAAGCATATAAATATGGATTTTGCATAGAACAAAATAAAACTTTCAAAATTAAAATTGGATCAAAAATAAAACCATACAGCTGCTTCTCAAGTAGTCTCAAGCTGATACTATGTCACGTGTCAGAAGGTCTCACAGACACTACCACACAATGAAATGTCAACTTTAAAACTGAACTAAACAGCTAGAAATTTATATTCATTGCAGAATTAACACTGAATATACCTTGAGTATTGCAACAATATGCAACCCCCACCTCCATTTTACGAGATAACAATGATCTGTGGGCTATATTAAGTGCCATGCACAACTGTAATCCCTTTCTTCAAATGCAATTGTATTCTGAGCTCGCACTGACAGGTCTGAAAGGAACATATACACCAACTTCATACAACCCAGTAACTTGTAGCACAAGGCTGCCTTATGCGAGCACATACCGTGCCAATCAAATGCCATAGATTTTCTGTACTTTCTCACAATTGCCTAAGAGGCCAGGAAAATAATCCACCAGGATTATTTCCTTAAAAGCACTCACTACACAACCCATAGAATAGTTCATCTTACTCCAGCGCAAAACTCAAGTGGATATGAACCTCAGGAGTTCTGCTGCCTCACGCTATTGAGTACTGTGCAGGAGCCAACGTTGGCTGACTTGATCAGGAAAACTTTGTTGTAGATAAGACATGCCAACTACACAGTAACAGTGTACATTAAAAACTTGTTGCTTTCTCAAAATATCTGTAGACATTACTGAAATTAATGCTGAGAAATCTACAGTGAGAAAACAGAAGACTATTGATCATACACACTAAAGTGAGTTGACACTGTCGTGGTGATCCTTCTGAAGTGCATAGTCCTACCCAATACACAGAAGAAAGAACAGAAGAATTTGAGGTAGTAGGGGGAAATGACAGGATGGAGACCCTGGGAAATAGTATTTACACACAGCCTTGCTATTTCATGAAGCAGTATTATGTCTTGTCGTTTGCTTGTTTGTCCTTTTGGTTTTCCACAGAATTTTGTTTTCTGAGACATTTGACAATATATGTGGCACCATCTAGTGGCCTCATAAAATTTACTTAAATTGTGACCTGTTTTATAACAGTAATAGTTTTTAGGGACATTTAATGAGTTACTTAGGTATAGAGACCCTGAAAAGCAAAACTTTCAACTTTTAGTCAAAGCTGTCACGAAAGTTTTATCATTGATGAAAATTCAGAAGCCCTGTTAGAAGCTTCTAATATAATACTTATAATAATTTATTACTTTCTGATACTCTAATCTCTTATATCTGAATAAACGTGAATGCAATGAGGATGTAACATTCTTCCGTGTGTGAAATTCCAAGTCCAAATAAATGGCAAAGCCAAAGGAGAAACCTACTAATTGGACTCTTATTTGATGCTCAGTTCTTGGATTTCTGCTGCAGTGTACACTGACTGATTCTAATATATATAATACAATGTATTAGAGATCATACCTTATGTGTTATTGGTTTCTGAGTCATAGGTTTTTCCTTCAACTCAGATCTCTCATCTTTGAAAACTAGATTAATGCTTTAGGGTGGGAATGTAATTGATTTCCCGCTAAAATTGTTTTTAGAGCTTCCCTAAACTGAGCTGATTTGTAGGTCTGTAGATCTGTCCTCAGTCACTGAGTAGTTTGCATACTTTTAAAATCATGCAGTTATATTGCTCCATTTCCAATGTCAGCCTTTCCTCAGTCTCACGTCTCTTCTCAGGTAGGAAGTGAAGATTAGGTAATTCTGTGTTTTACCATCCTCATGTACACATATGTACATATAACACAAGCTAAGTTACTGCTTTCCTACAAAAGCCTGCTCTTGTTTAGGACTGATAGAATTGCCTTTTTGTATTATGCAGAACAAAATGCACGAAAGCAAGAATGTATTTGTACACAGTAATAGTAGGTGAAGTTACAAGAAAATTTTGAAGTTATACAAGGAAGATCTGCAATGAATGCCATTGTCACTGCAAAATCTTCATTTTTAACTGTCTTCATGAATGAAAATTACTTTCGACTGCAAGTTGCATTAAGGTTGTGAGCCTACACAAAATCTTTAGAAAGAAAATTCCTTATTATCTTTTTCTGGTTAATTTGTGGGGCTTATGAAAAGGTGTTTAAAATAATGAGGTTATCTATAATCCTAAACAACTAGCAAGTCCCCAAAAGCCTTCACATCAATGAAAAGTTTCTGTGCAGGTTTATTAAAAATCTGTAATTAGACACTCTACTAGAATGGTGAAAGCAACCTGTAAAAAGGAAGCTTATAAATTCCTGTCCTTAGAAGGGCGAATTCAAGTTGACTGACAAAGTGAGAGACTAACATTAAAGTTACCTTCATAACAAAAAGTTAGATTACTTAAAGCTGTGAAGAGTTAAGGAATTTTGCTTCAATATTTCTGCTGCATGTGTCTATGGCCTGGTGCAGACAGTCCCAGTCTTACTTGAAAACCTGCACTTTGGAGCAACCTACCTTCAGGTTAGAAATAGTTAATCTCTCAGAAAAAACAATCAGTTCATGTGATGTGCTACATTTACTCTGCTCCACTGCTTTTATCTAGCTTGGAGGTAGCTAGTTTGGAGACATTTTTATTTTATCCTATGCTACGGAGCTGGTTTATCCTAAATCTCCTCATCTGAGTGAAGTACAGTGTGTGGATTCAGCAGTCATGCTTAAATTAGCAACTATTTACAATCTTGATTTTCTGAAAAAAATTCTCTCTGCCTTTTCTCATATTTGCAATCTGTACTAGTCTGCAATTGCCTCCAAATGTAATTACTTCAATTATTTTTCTCTAGAATTCCTATAGTATGAAACAGCACTCCTTCCTTATTGATTTCTAAATATTTCTAAATTTGGTCTCTTATAAAGATATTTTTTCCTTCATTAAATAACGATGACCAATGAAATGAAAAATAATTTAAGTAAAACCTTTCTAAGAAGTTAGTTACCTTATAGTGAGTCAATCCCAGACATATGCATTCTCCCCTTACTTAAAGCATCTTCAAACTACAACAGCTGCTGTTGGCTTTGTTGCTAAATCAGATTCAGCTTAGGAAAGGACATGGTAATGAGAGCTGACAAGTGGGAATTCTCTGATTCAGAAACATCTAGAAATTCCCTGGATAGGTAAAAAAAAAAAATCTAGTAATCTGCAAGCACCACAGATGGCCATGCAGCTGGGTTGAAAAGTGAGACTCCTTTCTGCCCAAACAAATATTCATGACTTTGCTAAAGAGGCAATTGAAAAGAAGATGGGAAATCCAAATCCAGAGGTGGGAAAATGTATAAAGTACAGACCTCAGAAGTCTTCATGGATACTCAATTTCAGAAGGATATGAATACAGGATATCTCCATGTGAAACAACAGACGTGAAAATCAGACCCCAGAGTAATGAAAGTTTAGCATTTGAACTTTCCAAATGGAATACTGATATAATTCTTGCATATATTCAGTCTTATTAAAATTTTCCTTACTCCTCTGGAGAAAATTTCAAGGAATCCAATACTAGAAATTTTTTGCTGAGTAACTTGAGGCTGTACTTTCAAATCCTAATAACACTTAATTATGGTTTCCTACATCAACTTTGCTCAAGCTTTTAGAAACCAGCTGTGAAAACCTCACATAAAGTTAACAGCCAATGAATTTACAGGAACACGTGATTTTCTCAGGTGTTACATTGTGAGGCTGGATGCATAAGACGTATAAGAGTTTGGGATGCCAACCTGCTGCAGTGCTTGGTTTCTTTCTGTCTGTCCTGCTGCCTAGTGCAACTCACAATGATCTTATAAAAACTGGGAGAGAGAAAGGCTAGCAGGAGGTAGCCAGTGGAAATTCCCTTTGTGCTTGCATGTAGTGCTGAAATCTGAGACATATTGGAATAAAATCTGCCAGGCTGATTTGAAGCCTTTTTTATATTAGTAAAAATGTGAAGCTACAAGGACCACAAACAATAACCAAATGGATGACCAGAATGACCAAATCCACATCTGTTCAGGAGTTACAGCCCTAAATTCTGTGTGGTCATTGTGGGTTAACCCCAGTCAGCAGCTCAGCCCTACTCAGCCACTTATTCTTTCCAAGAATGGGGAAGAGAATTGGGACCGTAAAAATGAGAAAAATTGCGCATTGAGATAAAGACAGTTTAATAGGTAAAGCAAAAGCTGAATATGCATTAAAAGTAAAATAAGAATTGTTTCACCACTTTCCCTGGGCAGGCAAATGTTCAGCAATCCCCAGAAAGCAGAGCTGCATCACACATGATGGTTACTTGGGAAAACACCGTTATCTCGGAATGTTTCCCCTTTCCTCTTCTTTCACCCAGGTTTTGTTGATGAGCATGATGTTGTACAATATGGAATATCCCCTTAGTCATTTGGGGCCAGCTGTCCTGACTGCGTCCCCTCACAGGTTTGTGTACTCCCCCATCCCACTTACTGGTGAAGAGGTGTGAGAAACAGAAAAAATCTTGGTGGTGTGCATGCACTGCTCAACAATGGCTAAAGCATTCCTGAGTTATCAACGTTATTTTCATCACAGACCAGAAACAGAGTTCCATAATATGAAGAAAAATAGCTCTATCTTAGCCCAAACCATACAGAAATTATATAATAATATAATGATTTTGTCACAGGGAGACTCAAGGTTTCACAGCAGTGTTTCAAAATTAATGAGGTGAAAATTGCAAACACCTGCTTGAACTTTCTGACCCAATGTAGCATGACTGCTTAAGAGAAGGGAGATAAAAGGAAGAGCAGCTATTCTCTGGCTCCATGCTGGGATCTTTCCAGACCTCCTTTGTCAACCAGCAGGAAGATGAAGGAAAACAAAGCCAGGGAGTGGGATAAATTTTCTCATTATTGAGGCCGAAAAGATTGTATAATCTCAACAGACCAGGTGGTGCCTGGGGGACCTGCTCTGCAATCACTGATTTTTGTGTTTCTTTTGCTGCCTTAGGCAGCTGCCTACATGGTCTGGGCCTACAGCTGCCCCCTGCCTTGGCAGATATGCTCCATAAAATTAATACGCCAGGTTTAGAAATTTCACTGGGGAGCCGTCCCATTGTTAATTATGTTTTTGAGTTACAAGTATGAAAAACTGCATTATTTTGAATGACTATTAAACTAAAATGTTTGTTTAGAGACAATATGCCAGTGACACAAAGGATAGTGCAAAAAGACAGGTGCTCAGAGTTGCTGTTTCTCTGTTAAGGAGCACTAAGGCTCCCACTGACAGGAAGTCATGAGAAGTGTGCTGGCTTCCCAGAGCTGAGGTGCTGCTGAGAGAGTGCCATTGCTTGTCAAGATCACAGGCTACTCTCAGTTGCTCCTCTTTCATATGGGCACAAATAACACTGCAAGCTGGAACCTGGGCAAAGTCAAGGAAAACTACAAAGTCCTGGGAGTACAAGCATGAAGTATTGGTGCCCAAGTTATCTTTTCTTTCATTTTACTGGTTAGAGGAAAGGGTGCAGCCAAAAATAGATGTTTAATGTAAATCAACTACTGGCTTTGTGGCTGATGTCTTCACAAGGTTTTTGGGTTTTATGACAATGGGGAATTCTTCGGTGACTATACCCTATTAGAGACGGATGGGATTCACTTGTCTAGAAGAGACAAGGGAATCTTTGGCAGCAGACTCGCCAACATGCTGAGGTCGGCTTTAAACCTAAAGACTTGGGGGACAGGGTCCAAGGTGGCAATGCTCATGCCACGGCAACAAACTGGGGATAAACTAGGCCAACTAGAGCAGTGACAAATACTCTTTAGCTACCTCCCAAGATGAGAACCAGAAGACTAACCACCTGGAGTGTATGCATACATGCACATAACAGCCTGGGGGAAAAACGGGAGGAACTGGAGCTCCACATGTAGTTAGAAAATTATGATCTCATAGGAATAGCTGAAACACAGTGCACAACTCACAAGGCTGAAGGAGCACGTTGAATGGCTACACTGTTTCACAGAGACAGGCAGAGAAGAAGACTCACTCTCTGTGTTATGGAGAACTTTGGATATGCATTTGCCAGAAGAACAATACAGCAGTTCACACATCATCCATCTCGTTTCCAGAATGCATAGAGGACTGCTTCTTCTTAAAAATATCAGATGTGAAAAGCAAGAATGACGCACTGCTGGACTTGTTATTCACAAACCAAGAAAACTTTGTAATATCTCAGTTACTGATAGTCTTGGCTGCAGTGATCACAATATTGTGGAGTTTGGGAATAAGAGTAAGGGAATGCTCATGCAGTGCCATGAAGAAATGGCTGTTGGAAAAATCAACAGTTTTTCTAGAGGTCAGCACCTTTTGCCTGTCTTTATGAAACCACTGGTCATTCTGGAATACGAAGTGACATCATTGCTGCAAGAATTATGTCTCTGTCTGATGTTTGGCTTGGGCATCTGGTCATTACAGAAATGAAACAGCCAGCAGTTACGACAGCAATCTTCACCACTGCATGTGGATATGGCTTAATCATCCAATTCCATACAGCAAGGAAGTCTCCTTCAGGGCAAGTAATCTTTCAATGGTAATATTTTCTCTTTTAATTCACTCCAGAGATACTTGCTCTAAGATATTTGTGCAGCAGCATATACTGACTGGCGATTCCTTCTTTCTTTCCACCATGAATGTCTCTGGTCCCTCTCTGACAAAGCTGCAAAGACAGCCTCCTCATGCATGAAACCCGTGCATCCATTATAAATGTTCCCACTGGCAAACATTGAAATGTGATGCTCTCTCAACAATATGGTCGCGTGAAGGAGGAAAACAGCTGCGCTTCAATAAAAGCTCTGCTCTCTGTGTTTATAAGATTTATAATAGCCAATGTTAGCAACAACAGAAAACCCAAAACTGCGTTTTATTCCATATTTGCTTCTTTTGGACTCAGTAAACAATTTTGCCAGAGAGATCCTGCCAACAACAAATGGCCCCAAAACACGTGACAGAGCTACACATGCAAAGAAAATGCTCAGCCCATTCTGGAAGTGCATGCACCACTGATGTTACCTACTGCTATCACAGTAATGTAACTCTACCAGTAAAATGAAGATGATTTTGACATCAAGTGACATTAAGCAGTGCTTGGGAGGGCAAAACATCAAAGAAAATACAATTTCTGACCAGTGTGCTTGGAACAGTTAACAGAAAGTATATTCTTTAGTTTGACCATAAAACTGTGTAATGCTTTTCATCAAACTATACAGCCCACCAGCCATGAGTCTCTTCTTGGAAGAGTCACCTTCCTTATTGTAAAATATCCATTTCAACTTGGGGTACACAAAAATTTATTACCTGTTTTACAACAACTCAGAACTACATGTGTGCCTTTACATAGGCCATGTTTGAAAATAAAACCTCAACCTATTAATCTACACAGCTGTAATGAGAAGCATATGCTACATGATATGCAAATACATGACTGGCTTTTAACGGAAAGAACACGCATCTGGTTTTGGAAAGAGTCCGTGCTAATTCCTCTGTTCCACTAAAAGCAGTGACAGAACAGAGGCATTCACTATTTCAAAGGAAAGGGCTAATTTAAAGCATTTCATAGGCTTAGCTTTCCTGACTCTTGAAGGAAATATATTTATTAGATGCCCCAGAGAAATCTCCTGATGACATCTCCAGAGTAGTTTCCTTGGCTGTGCCTGGTTCAAGCAGTCAGGCTTTGTGAGGCACACCTGCAGCAGCAAGGTGAGCTGTGAAGCAAAACATCTCCCCAGGGTGGCCAGTCCTTCAAAAAACTTATTCTCATCATCATTTTTTGTCATAAGGCAAATTGCACTAATTGCACTTACAAACTTTCAAGGGGACATCTCATGTATCAACCACATTTCACAGTGTATATTGAGATATTTTACCCCATAATAGTAAACAGAAATACTGTATAAGTAGGTCGTAGACCTCTTACTCCAGGGTTTCTTCATTCATATCAGCACTCTGAGCTTGACTGCTGCTTCTTTTTGTACATCTGGACCCAGGCAACAGGTCATTAAGTTAGTTTCATGATATGTAAATAGCCACTGTATATTGGCAGCTAGAGTAGATTTTAATAAACACTTTTTTGAAAGCTAGAATAACTGAAATGTGTACCTACCAAAAGATTACTAATAGCCAGTACAAATAGCTTAGAAAGAAGACAGTAAATAAGCTCTGTAATTGGAAATGTTATGTGTTCTGCTGGAAGAAAATGTGATTTTACCAATTACTTCAGAGTTATTGGACAGCTCTCACTCCACAGGCCAGATAATATCTTCACAGAACAAGTGCAGTAGTAAATAAGTGACAGTAGAAGATGATGACAAATTGTACTGAGACAAGTTTCAGGACTGAGCCAAATTCTGCTGTGTGCAATGGCTCTGATTCTTATGAACAATCAGTACAGCAACACACTCAAGATAAGGTTAAACACTGATGCATTCTTTTTTCAGTGCTGGGAAAAAGACGATGCATAAAGTAAGGACATTATTTGCATAAAACAAATTACTAAAAATAGCTACAATAGATGCAGATTTGCTGTCATTATTTTCTCTAGCATAACTGAGCTGCTCTTTTGATCAAGTAAATAGCAAGTTTTAAGCTGGTTCTCTTTTTGTTTTAAATTAAGATGCTAGAGGCTCTTTTATGATTTTGTTTTGTTCAATATTTCATCCCCATTTTTTTCCAGTTGAATTGGACATATATCAACTTACACATCAGAATTTAACACAAACTTCAGAGATTTATTTTCTTACTCCTGGGCTTACAATCTTTATTTTACTTCTCACTGGCTCTCCTCTAATCACAGCTTGAAATGGAGTAAAATAGAATAGAACTTCTTGTGACAACCTGCTAAATACACAGAAGAACAATACACTGGAGATGTTGGAGTTCATTTCTGATACCAAAAATTATGTCCAAATTGGCTTTTGAAAATAACACTAACTGATTTAAAACTTTTGTTTAGAATTATATTAATGAACATAACTTACAGCCAAACCCCCTTGATGAATGCCACTGATGATAACGATATTATATTGGAGTGAACTAGGAGCTGAGGGATGCTGCACAAACTGTCAGAGCTCATCTAGCTAAGACGCTGGTAAAGTTTGCCTTGTAAAATTTTAGACACCTAACAAAGAATTTTAAATTAGAAAGCAACTGTCTCTAGGATTCTTTTAGACAGCAGTAAGCAATATTTCTGTCCTGAATTATCTTCCAGAGGACTCAGAGCCTTTTTGCTACCCTGTGCAGGCAGAGTCCAGTCCCTTCACAGTAAAAACCAGGGAGATGGAGCTCCAGGCTTCCAGCCTTTAGGTTCCAGACACTGTCCCACACCTCAGCCTGAGCTAGACAATCCACCCTCTGGTTTCACATAATTTCTAGTTCCTGTTCACGGTCAGCAACCTCACAGGCAACGTGACTTAATCCCCAGTTTTACACCTTTCATTATGCATGTTTTGGCACTTGGCAGACACATGAAACGTATGCAAGCCTTTTCAGCTAAAAAAGCTAGCAAACTGTATAGTATGCAGTATCTAATGTGTAGGATAGTTTTTCCCTGCATATTTTGAACAACTATTCTTTACATGAAAAATATTTTCTTTCCAAATTGTCTTCAATTATCTTCTCCTTCTTCTTCCTACTTCCTACTTCTACTATTACTACTATTATTATTACTATTATTATTATTTAAGAAATCTAAACTGTTGTGTTTCTGAAAGCTCCTAGTACTTTAATAGAGGTGTGTTACATGGTAGAATAGCTATACTACCATTTCTTCCTTGCTCATAACGGTATAGGGGCCAAACATTGCCAAAAGTAAGGGAAATATGGTTTATTTTTAAATTACCAGGTAGTTTTCTAATTTTAATCCAAAGACAGTAAAGCATTTTCTGAAAAGCACTAAAGCCTCACTATCTTTTCCAGATGTTACTATTACAGAGAGGCTATATCAACTAAAAGATGTTGATATCTTATCTGGCTGCTTAAGTGCTTACTGCCAAACTTCACAGAATAAATTAAGATGCAGTAATTTTCATACCCACTTATTTCTGCCACCAGGCTTGCCTCAGTGCAACAAATCCTTGCCAAACATAACTAACTGCAGCTACAACTCTCATCTAACTTCTTATGCGGTGAAGGTATATTTCATTTAATCTGTGGTACTTGGCTTTCCTGAGAATCCCCTGTTCAATAGGCGTGAAAGAGGACATTCCTTCATCCAGAGCTTAATGGACAATGACTGTATTGGGAAGGTACAGCAGCTTTTTTTTGTTTCCTCTTGTCTGAGAAGTCTTGATTTAACATCAGCCTTCAAGTAGAAAAGTGACTTTCTCGCTAGGAAAAATCTAAAACTATCTCTCTTGGTTGAAGACTTGATTTTGTACAAAATAAATATCACTGACACAGAAACAGAATCTCAGGTATAAAAGTGTGACCACTCTGCAGAAGGCCTAAGGTTAGAAAAGCCTCCTTGTAGTGCATTCTCCATAGATAAACAAAAGGGATTTTAAATGCAAAATTTTTCATGCTGTCACAGAATATAAATTAGAGTTTTTACCATTCTAAGCAGAATAAAACTGAAGATCAGAAAGCAATTTTAAAAATATCCAGGCCTGATTCCAGACAACTCACTGGCTTCCCAGATCACAGATAACTTCGTGCAGTTCTTTCTGGTCCTGAGGGAGTTCCTCCTTTCTCTGTCCAGTCTGGTCCCTACTGCCCTTTATGGCAGTGGGATCTCCTCTTGGTCTTCACTTCTCCAGGCGGGACAAGCCCAGTCCGTACTGCCTCTCCATCATGACATAAGAAGCTGCATTCATTCTGGAAAAAAATAAAAAATGTCAAAGGAGATCAAGAGACAGTCTGAGAACTTTTGTTCATTGAATGGGTGTCTTACTCTTAGATTATCTCTATAAGAAAGCTACTGATGCACAAGAGGGCAGCATGTCACAGGGAAATCCAGCATTGGCGTTACAGAGTACACTGCTGCTGTTTCTGGCAAAAAAATTGTTTGGGGCTGATATATCAGCTCAGTTATTTTAAATCCAGTCATTAAACCAATTTAATGAGCTCAAGGAACTAAGCAAATTAACTACGTTTTCCTACAATTTTTCCAGACTTTACATCTTTATTGACTATATAGGCTTTTTAAATACCATTTCATTCTAATGCATATAGGAAATTCTGCCAGGAGTGACAATATTACAGTGCTGCTGCAAGCTGCAGCCAAAGTGTGATAATGGCAACGATTGCCTCGGCAGAAAGTGCTGGCACTGATGATTCAAGGTCACCTTTCAGTTGCAGCAGATGGACTTCCAAAAACTGGCGTTTCACCACCCTAAGGAATCTGGAATTTAGTTTTTTCTATTGTATAATTTCAGGAGACTTAAAGTCGATTTGTGATGAATATTCAGATAGAGTATTTTAACTTACCTTCATATGAAACAAACTTTCATTGTGCCTGGGATTCAATATGACAAATTAATTTAGGTCTTACTGCATTTTTAAGCCTCTTGAGACACCAAACTATGTAATTATCACCACCTTGTCTATTCAGTGTTCTGTTTTACATTTTGAGAACACCTCTGTGGTGTAGTAGCAACATTATTAATATGTCTGGTTTTACAGTATATAAAAGCTGAGACTGTCCACAAATGTGTTTATGCTGCAGGTCTGGACAGCAATATTTGAACGCTGTCGTAATTTGTTATCTTAAAGACCATTGTAAACTTTTTGCCCCTAGAGTAAAACATCCAAGTACATCAACATTCCTCATCACACCAGAAAGTCTCTTCTACTGAGGCCAGTGACTGGGCTATTACAAGCCAACATATAGGTGCTCTAAAATCACAGTGAAAGAAAGCCTATGAAGAATCTTCTCAAAACGTCTGGCTCACACCAAAGTTGTTATTCAAAAGGGATAGGTGCAAAACGAACAAAGTGCCAGTGCCCTACATTAGAAAACCTTTAAAGGAACCAATATTATGGAAGTGTAGAACATTGACATGCTTGGGGGAAAAAGACAAAAAATTAGCTTATGAAATATCACTAATTTGCTTTTAAAGTATCTTTCTCACGATTCACTGCATGTGGAATCCTGACAAACATAAAAATGCTCTTCCTGTTGTGAAAGCTATTCATTATTTTGTACTCTCCAGTTCAAATGCTGCCTTAGCAAAAGCATATTGTGCCCAGACTCTCAGCAGAGAGAAGGGCAATGAGGAGAGGAAAGGAAAAGTAAAGTTTAAATTTCTTATGCTGTATCTTAGGTGTTTGGGTCTCTAATCTCTTTTTCAAAAACAGTCTGTAGTCAGGGCAGCCACAAGACATCCTCAGCAACATTGGAGCACTGGTGGAACATTAATTTGAAAATGTGTTTGGAAACATATTTGAAGATATGTTCTTCAGCAAGAACAATCACTGAAATTGCAATCTTCCCTTCCGTAGAATCCTTTCTAGAAGATAAATTCTCCACATTGATAAAGTAATTTGGCAGATGCAGTCACTCAAGTGAATATAGTTCATTTGACATCAAGTAGCTTGCAAAAGAGAAAGAATAAACCATCCAGCAAATAAATATGCTTAAAATGAGAACTATCTTGCATTCTTAGGTACCATGAAGCTGAAAAACTGTTCTCTTAAATTTCCTACTTTATTCCCTGAGGCTGGGAAATTTCTAAACTGGGCTGAAAAACCATTTAAGCTATATGAAAGGAATCAGTCCCTGAATGCTTAGAAAGATAAATCAGCCTGTTCATTTGAAAATATTTTCAAACTTGATACTGTGAATTATATTTTTATGGATATTCCTTTGCCCAACAGGTAATTAGAATCCTTACTCTAATCACATTATCTACCATACAGTACAAAACTGTCTTCTTCATATCACACTTCCAGTATAAAAACCTCTTGGTAGTCTCCATTTGGAATAGTCTGAGTAATTTGAATTTTTTCAGTGCTTCATTTCTTTGTCTTCAAAGAAACTGCTTTGAATTCAGTCATAGATTTATTTCTGGTGTATGAGACTAAATATTTCTGATAAATCTGAAAACATGATCACTGCTAAGTTTGCAAGATCTGTCCTCAAGCTGAGAGAAAATCCAATCAAGACCCACACCTAAGCTTTTCTTCCATTTCAGTAATTTCTGTTAAACCTGGATGCAAATTTAGGAGCATTTATCTTAGCTCTACCTAGTCCAATTTGTAATAGAGACAAAACGATGACATTCTATCCTGTGCTTATTGTGCAAAAATATTCAATACAAAATGTCATCTTTCATGTATTTGAAGTAAAACCTTTGTATAGCTGTAAATATAACTGTAAATGTCTGCCAGCTAGGTGGCATGAAAATAAAAGCTGAACACATATTTTTAAAGTATTGATTCTTATTCTTGCCAGTGGAATTTCCTTCTTTTTGCACACATACATTATAAATACCTATTATTAGATAACTAAAACATCTCACTTTTAAAACAAGCATTGAAACATCTATTGTTTTTATTGGGTAAGTATTATTAAAAAATGTTTTAAAACCAATTTTTTAATTGTAGGACTAAAAGTCTGACATGTTCCTTATTTCTTTCCCCAAACGGAGAAGTTCCTGGTGAACATGACTAAAGTTAGGGATGGGGCAGTACTGATAGGAAGGTTCTGGAAAGTTCACTTACACTCAGCCTACATTTATTTGCAAAGAAATACAATGTTACTGGCTGTTTGCATTGTAAGGTTGCCAGGGTCTGTATATGCAGAATTGACAAACAGAAAATGCTTCAACCACAGGCAGTTCACAAACATAAGCTCTAACAAAAAAGCTTCCTCAGTCTGTGGAACCACCCCAACAATCATTTCCTCGATAACTGGCAGCCCACAAAAATGACAGAATCCACGGATTTCTCAGTAATGTTGCCACAGAGCAATGGAAATCTCTCTGCCCTTGATGCCATTTTTCTGTAAAAGACTGTGTGTGGGGGTTTTTTGCAACTTCTCATACAATCTCATTGATGCAAAATTTGCACTCTTAGAAGAGCAGCCTTCTCTTAGCAATTGGTGGAGTTTGTCGGGATGTCTCTTTTGACATTGTTTTTTTGTTTTTTTTTAAATGATTTCTATTTTTAAGGTGCTTTGTATAATTTTCCCTTTTTCCCTGTCAACGATAGCTTGAAATCCTTCCCCATTGCTCATTTTCTTTCTATTTGATATTTTGTGGCTATACTTATTTACTGCAGGGTTACAGAGAACTGAGCAACTCCTATAGTTTCTCCCACAACCTCCTGTACTTATTCAGTTCATAGCTCTCTACTTGAAACTGAAAAACAATTTTAGTGTGAGACTAAAGACAGTCAACTGTGACAATGAAAAAGAAAAATCAGATGTTTTATTGAAGCTCATTATGTTATAACCACTATATAAAAGATTAGTGCAGTTTATTAGCATTATTACTCATTTCCACCATTATCTGTTATTGTGTTTTACAAAGACCATCGAGTTACCAAGGAAGACTTTTTAGCATGTCAATCTGCAAGGAATTCCATCCAGCTCCTAGTGTATATTCTGTTATCCACATTGCCATGCACAGGGGAGAGGAATAATTTTCTTTCTGACTTTGTCTCCTAATCATGTGATTAGCATAGGATATGCTCAGGTTAAAAAGCACTTTGGTGATGTCCATGGAATATCCATGTAAACCTGAGTCCTACAGTTAGAAAGGCCCAATAATTACCTGGTTATTACTGCTGTCCATGCACCTTTCTCCCAAGACCAGGAAAACACTCCAGTGTGGAAACCTGATGGGATTTATCAGGTGAGATGCCCAGACACTGGAATGGGACTGAACAAAACCACACACCTTTATTCATTATCATATATTCATAATCAGGTACAATTCCTGTGCTAATGTATGAGCATAGACAAATACTTTGTCATTGGAATATATCACAGAGCAAAATAATTTGTTCTTAAAAAAACAACAAAAAATCAGGTGAATGAAAGATGATTAAATGGATGGAAATCAAATATATCCTATGATTTCACCTGAGAATGCATTGAATGAAGAAAAAAATGTGGGTAAGGAAGAAGACCATAATTAATGTACGCTTGGTTTACCTTTTTATTATATACATATTTTCATTTTATTGTAATATTTTTTATGTTTTAAAAGATGCAGTAATGTGCTTTCAGAAAAAAAAAATTAAATCTTCTGAATGTTCTATTGTAGAAAACAAAAGGAAAAACTGGGCAGAGAATGGCTCATGAATTTCAAAAATAGCTCATGAATTTGCAAATGTGCCTGCGTAGTGCAGATTGCAGGAACACCTACTCAGACATCATGCTCTATAATGCACATCAACATGGTTACTTGAGAGGCAGTAAATGAACTGCAGTCCTTGTCCCCTATGTTTAATCAAAAGCAAACAATCAAAATTGTGCCAGGCTTAGTTCACAAAAAAAAAAAAAAAGCATGGAGGAAATTAATGCGAGCATATCAAGTCTCTAAAAGGATGCCATGAACCTTTCTAGGACAGCAGCGTTTGCATAGCAAATCTTCCAGAGGCTGGAAACCAATTTAAGAAAATAGAAAGCATCTATCGTTTGCACCAGCTGGGCTGCAGTGTGGTGACACAAGAAAATTTTCAATCTGAACAGCTATTAGCAGGATGTCAAAACAGACTTTATTTCAGAATCTTCAGGGCTTATGACTGTATTTTATAATAAAAAGTACAGTTAGAAGTTGACTCGTTCTCCAAACAGAAAAAAGATTAATAGCCTTATTTAGCTAGCCTTTTGCTTTACTCATTATATTTGGATTAAGTATTAAAATACAGAGCTTCTGAACTATAGCTCCAAAACAGAATAAAGAAATCTCAGATATGTCTCCACCAGCTTCAGTGAGTGGCAATATCTGCCCATCTTTTTATAATACTGGAATTTTAAGGTCACCAATTTTTTTCCTTGAGCTCTAATTTTTTTAAAAACATATTTCCTTCTTTTTAAAATAGGTTAACCAGACTGCAAACTAAGAAATTCAATGTTTCCAGAATAGCAAAACCAAAACATATGAAAGTAAATTAAAAAATAATTAGAAAATTTCTGATTATTCTGTTATTTAAATGGCCACTGTGAGTACTTCTAAAAGAAAAATCAAAATTATAAATGACATTTTTAATACTTATTGTAACAGATCCAGTCTTAATTTGTCTCCTAATGGATAACACGATAACAGTACAGAATAATATAGATGTTAGTCTGTATACAAGAATGCTTTGTTATTTTCTGCAAGCTGATCCACCTGAATATCATGAGAGGTGCACATGTATACATGTGTTTTTCAGAGTTCGGCTGTGCTGTCCAGCTCTGACAACACCAATTTCCTTACAGCATCTAATAAAAGTCTAGCATTTTGGAAAAAGAACTGTCATTAATTATTGAAATAATGTTACTGGTTTCAAAACAATTGGTATGTCTCTAGAAATTCCAGTTGCTAGAGATCTGTGATTATGAAATGCTTTTGTCCTTCCTCGACAAACATGCCTTTCACAATGTCCAAGGCTGAAGGAAAGCTCCTATACATGATTTCATTGTATACTGGCAGATCAACACTAGTCTGAAAAGAATAATCACAGAATGGTTTGGGTTGGAAGAGCCCTTAAAGGTCATCCAGCTCCAACCCCTCTGTCTCAGGCAGCAACTGCAGTGACAACTTGCACTAGACAAGTTACTCAGAGTGCCATCCAGCCTGGTCTTGAACATTTCCAGGGATGGGGAGTCAACAATCTCTCTGGGGAATGTGTGCCAGCACTTCATTACCCTTACAAAAAAAGCATTTGTTCCTAATCCACAATCTAAACCTATCCTGCTTCACCTTTAGGCCATCTCCCCTTGTTCTGTCGCTACATGTCCTTGTGAAAAGTCCATCTCCAGCCTTCTTTCAGCCCCCTTTAGGTACTAGAAGGCTGCTGGAAGGTCTCCCCAGAATCTTATCTTCCTCAGGCTGAACGGTCCCAGCTCTCTCAGCCCGTCTTGATAGGAAGAGGTGTTCCAACCTTGTGATCAGCTTGGTGGCCCTTCTCTGAACTTGTTCCAATAGGTCAATGTCTTTCTTGTGTTGGCGGCTCCAGAGATGGACGCAGCACTCCAGGTAGGATTTCACAAGAGTGGATTAGAGGGGCAGAATCTCACATTGCTGGCCACACTGCTTTGAATGCAGCCCAGCATGCTGTTGACTTTCTGGGCTGTGAGCACACATTGCCAAATCTTCTTGAGATTTTCATCCAAAACCAGCCCCAAAGAAAAAAGAATCAACTAAATGACTTTTTTGCTACTAAACTTTCCAGAAACCACATATTACTGCAAGAAGCATTTCCTTGCTTATCTGTGGTATTTTATGCTTTTAATAATGCACATTTATTATTTGACATTTAGTTGCATGTAATGAAGCAACAAAGCAGCCATTTTCAGTTTTGTTTTTAATGTAATGTTTTGGCTGTCAATCCCTACTTCGTATATGATCCATCACTCAAACACTATTCTGAACAGTGAATGATGACTTTGGCTACAATTTCTCTGTGGTGTTTATCCTTGAATATAGTCCAAGTCCTTCTCAAATACTATTGGTTTTCAGAGTACTTACTAGGGTGTGAAACATTATTTCCCACTTTATTTGTAGACTAAAAAAAAGCCCTACATTATTACTTTTAGGTTCATGAATTGGAAAATTTATGGGACCTCAGTTTTTGAGCAGTGTAACATTTTCTAGCACCCCCTGTGGTTAAAGCGCAGCTGTATCAGTGTATACTTGGAAAAGGGCACCTGGAGGCATTGGAAAGAAATGCATTGGATGAAATAGGGACAGAATTGAACTCACATCAGATGAAATAACAGGGCCAGAAACCCATTGCCCAAGGAAATCATTACCAGCCTGAACCCTGCAGTCATCTTTTCTCATTCTTCAGCCACCATATCTAAAAGGGCAAAAAGATGGATGAAAATTCCACGGAGTTACATCTAAAACATTACCATGCCTGGAACTAAGCCAGAAATCGATGGAGAAAAGTTGGTGATGTGACTGCAGATACTGAACCATAAACTTAAGAAAGTTACAGTTAGTTACAAGTTGATAGTACATAAACAGACTGGCTCTTTCTAACTATCAAAAGCCTGATCTTGCAAATTCAGTGTCTATCTACACATATAGATATGCACATGTACATATTATCTGCATATTTATATCAAACTTGCATACTCCTAAAAGCATCTCAAAAAGACTGGCTTAAAGGTATTACCATTTCTTGACTGGTATAAGCATCTTTTATCTCTTTCAACATCTGTGATAAAGAATATCACATCCAATTAAAATTGTAATGAGAATTTGATCAGAGAGAATGTGACTATACATTATGATTGAGCCTGTTGAAGATGAGAGTCTTGCTTTTACAAAATGCATAATGGGGTCCCAAAAAACCAAATGTGGTCAGAATCTAGCTTGAATCTCCTGTATAAATGCTACCTACGTATCTCACCAAGACTACAGTGAAATTAAGTAATTGAATGGGAAAAGCCTAAAGGAAACTGAGAGAGCAAGCAAGAAAACCTGTCATATTTTTTGTGCCTAACCTTTGACCTATATCTTAAAGGGATGTATTTTTTAATTTCTGTCAGAATTTGCTTCTTGGTCTATACTATATCAGTTGCAATTTTATATAAGAAAGTGTAGAGCTCTCTTCTGCTTCTGCATAGTCAGCTAGGAGGACAAAGCTGTTAATCAGGATATCTTAAGCCAAATTCTCCCCTCAGGTACATTAGTGCAGACACATTACTTACCGAAGATAACATGGAAGTGGTTTTAATAATGAAAAAAGTTAATTAAAACGTGTGGGCTTAGTCCTATAAATCCAAAGGTGATTTATGCCTTCGGATTTGAATTACCACGTTCTCCAAAAAGCAGGATCTGCTTTATGAAAAAAGCAGGTTACCAATGACAAGTAAAAATCCAGAATCCCTGAACTCAGTAAGTATTATGTGACAAAATCACCCACCATCAGCCACAGAGCTGTATCAGGTAGAAATGTAACCCCTTAAGTATATTTCGGAAAATAGCTTTGAAGTGTTATCCTGTTAAATTTGAACACCATTGGTAGAAAGGACAATTTTTTTACTCTTGATTCTTTGATGCATTCTAACAGAACGAGGAAAAATAGATTTCAGCAAAAGAACCCACTGTTCCAATCACTTGCAGAACAGTAGGAGTCATTTTAATGGGCGTTATTTAAAGCAGACCTTTGCCAAGCATGACCTTCTATTTAAAACTGAAAAATATAATGAAGTGAGTCTTATGTTAAAATATAGCTAAGAAAAATGCGTAAAATAAGAGCATAGAGTTCAAATATTTAAACTTAAGAATAATTCTTTAATGCACTATCTTATCAGACAATCTTGTTCCACTCAGAAAGTGAAAAGAAACCAATCACAGCCACTAATTCACTCATTTCTGAACACTTTTGTTTTTGTACAAAAAAGCTAATGGCAATTGAATTTAATCTTTTGCCATTCACTAACTCCCCTTACTTCCATTCACAGGAGTTAAAGATATGGTGCATTGGATAACTGGTCATAACCACATGTTTCATTGCAGAGTTAATCTCTTTTAAACAGATATATAACTAGAGGTATATATTTGACCATCAACTACTTCTAAAACTTGATATTAAACAATGTAGGAAATAAATGTACAAGATGTAGATTGATGGCTGTAGGACTTAGTGAAAATAATCAACAAACAATTACTCATTAAAAATTATATTTGTGATTTAAGCCATCTGAAGCACATTTAAAAAATGAAGAAATAATGCTAGTATTGTTTGGAATTTTGTCTGTTTTCTTTAATTTTGAATTACCAAAATCTAAATATTTGTCTATTTACTTTAGAAAGTGACGAAGGCTCGTCATAGAGTATCAGAGGTTCAGAAGGAAACTAGTTTCTTTGGCTAAGGCGCAGACACATAAAAACCAACAGCAATGGAAGTTTTTCCTACCTGCCATGTACCTTAGCTCCTGAAGGCCTGACAATGTTACCAGCATCTTCACCTTATCTGTTAGCTGAGATACTATGCCATATTTAAGGGATAAAACATGGCTGGGAGTGGGGCATCCTGAGATGCTCCTTACCATCACTGGCTTCTCAAAAAACTAACATCAGAAAAGCTTCTAGATCAAAATCTCTAGCTCACTACTTTTGACCCACTAGGCAACATCAGACACTGACATGTACAAAATGCATATGAAAAATCTAATTCAACCATGAGTTCTAAAACCATGTAATTCAACTGTATATAGGGTAAGGTAGAGGTATTTAATTTAAAAGTATAAGCTTCACTCTTATATCTTTCTTCTGCTCTTGACATTTGGAGATACAATCCAAACCACTAAATGTTTTATGTGTAGTGAACAAAAAAGCAGTCTAGCAATTCCTTTCTGAGATTTTTTACATTTATTTACATTCAGAAAAAACTTTACAGAAGTTTTGACATTCAAGCTCACTATTATGTGTGAATAAGATAAGGAAAGTAGAGAAAAATAACATACTAATGCTGCTAGGCATGGAGTAACATCCGTGTTTGGTACTGTTACAACTTAGTTGTTCAGTTACACTCACAAAGATCTTAACAAATCAGTTTCGATTAAAGGCAACTGTGGACTTCAGACCCTGCTTACAATGTTCAGTGACATAGTCCAAGACTATGCAGAAATGTGACAAGCCAATCAATTTTTTTTTCCCTCATCCTTGATCTTCGTACTTTTCATTCCTCCTAATTTCCAAGGTGCCTTAGAGAGAGAGATGTATTTCAGAGTAACTTCAATAGATTTTTCTACTGTGCCATGTACTGAAGTGCCACTTTATAGCAGTCCTCAAGGAAAGGTCACTTACAATCTAATCTAATTCATGATGTAATGAGTACATTTGGGGAGCCAGTACAAGAATAATGATGATGTGAAATCCAGTTTGATTGAGTCTATTTAAGTGAACAGTTAATAGAAAAGAGACCAGAAGTCATGGAACCATTAATGATATGGATGAAAAGGATATTGAGGTTATCTGCCCCAAGAGAAAATAAATCATAGTGCCATCATTTCTGGTGTTCAGAAATGTAACATAGTAATGCCCATTCAACTGTATTTGCACCATTAAGAAATATTTTCTATTGTCTAACTTAAATCTGCTCTCCTGGATTGTAATACCATTGCTTCTAAAGCTATTATGAAACACTTTATTGCTTTTGTTCTTCATGTTGTCTTTTCATATATTTGAAAGCCATCATGTATTCTCTGATTTTCTTTGCTACAATAAATGACTTGAATACATTCAGACTTTCCTCATTGCTTACATTTTACAGATCATTTTTCTTGCCCTGCAGTTCCAGGCTACTCTTTGCTCAGATCAGACCTCTCTTTATGGAAGAGAGAACGAGTGCACAAGCAATATTGAAAATTTTTACTTTTACATAACAAAAATAACAAAAATGTTTTGTGACTTTGTGAAAAATAACTTATTTGGAGTTTTTTTACTGTATGGTAATAAGGATAATAGCAGCACATTCCAGCACTGATAGTTTGAATGTTGCATACACTTGAGCGAAAGGAACTGTCCCAGAAAAACCAAATTATTGCACAGGTAAGATATCAGAAAAAATAACAAACAAAAGAGATTAAAAAATTGCCAACAGAATTATTTCGAGAGAAAATTGCATCTTTGTTACTTTCTGCAGGAAAATAAAATATTTGTTCACATGGAATTAATACCCCAGATGGTTTTTATTTCACATTTCTTGTCATGGTGAGGCGTTAGCTGTGGTGTTTTCTAGCCATATATTCTTCTGTTGCATTTAGATTAGTTATTAATGAAGTCCAATGCAGGGAAGCAGAAAGAGTCTTTGCATGGTGTTCATAGATGTTTTATTTCTGCCGCGTGGTGAGGTGTTACAAACCCAGCCCCTCTCTCCGCAGCCCGGCAGCTTCTGCCTCGAGAGCCCGGGGCCCCGCCCATCCCACGGGGTCAGCACGAAGCCGATGGGCAATGGGAGAACAGGGAGGGAGCGGCTGAGGGACACAGGGAAGGGGAGAGGAGCAGCTCCCTAAGACTCCCACATTCTTCTGCTGGTCAAATAAATGAAACAGGTTTTAAAACACAAGTCTCACCTCTGCTTTGTTAAAAAACAAACTTTCGTGGCAAGCTCCTTAAAATATATTTGATGGAGACAACATGGCTGTTTGGACGAGTGTTAGAAAGATATTTTTTTAAAGAATTGACACGCTTACAGATCTTGAGCAAACTTCCCTGTACAGTGTTCCAGGTCTTCCCATATGACCACAATAAAACTGCAAAAGCTGAACAGCTTCACCTGCCTTTTGTTTTTTGGGCTAACCAGACAACCTGAGTGCACATAAAGGCTTCTTTGGATAAAGACAACAGTTATTGCAGCAATATTCCTGCCTCCTCTTGTACATTTACCAAGCTGCTGTGCTTCCAATTTGCTAGAATAATCTTTCCCAACCATACAGCACCAGCTAGTAATTGTCCGCTAATAACAGACCAAACCACAGAGGTTTCTTGCTGCTCAGCCTTGCATTTTCCTCCCCATCCCACCCAGTGTGTCAGGGAAGGGGAAGTGAGCAAGCGACTGCATGACATTTAGCTGCCAGCTGGGGTTAAACCATAATTCTATTACTATATTATTTCTAGGAAGAATTATTAAAAAGATTCTAAAATTCAAAGATTCAAAATTAAGGTTTGTTTTTCGGAGGGAAGGGGGCTTGTTTGTGGTTGTTCTTGATTGTTTGTTTGGAGCTTTTTGTGTTTTTTTTTTTTTTTTTTTTTTTTTTTTTTTTTTTTTTTTTTTTTTTTTTTTGGTTGTTGTTTGTGTTTTTTTTTTTTTTTTTTGTCCAGGCATAATTAACACACTTTTGTGTACCTTTGTTTAGTGTGTTTCTATATAAACATTCATAAATACCATAAATATATATTTCTAAACTCAGAGAAAATATCAATGCAAAGACTCGGGTAATTAAAGAACACACTTTACACAGCAGCTTGGATTGGCTTCTTGGTTGAAGGTCAGAGCTATCATCTCCTTAAACTTCATTCTGCATGTCCTGACCAATCTGTCAGAACTCCTGTATGTGCCCTTCAGTGCTGAACAAAGCTGAGTTTAACAGAGAGCAGGTAATCAATAGCAGTTATGTACTGTAGCAAGGTGAAAAGCCACATTATTTGTGAAGGATGTTTAAGGAAAAAGAGTGAATTACAGCCTCACCAGCTATCTCAGTTTAAAGAGCAATTAATAAAACATTGTATTTCAGAAACACATCTGAAATACAAAATTAAATTCTGATGGGAAAATTCCTTTGTTTTTTCTACTTTATTTTTTTATTGGTAATGCATTAACTGTATACTAGTGCTTCCTATATTGTATGCAAAGACTAAGACATTTTATCCTAAAGCTTTAAAGATTTTGGAGCTTTTTTCAATTAAAATTAAGATTGCAATAATAAGCAAAGAAGAATGACCTATATAGATAAGTGCATCAATAACACAGCTGACTGCTAAAGACTTATTGTCACGTAGACAAATACCTACTGTTTCAGAAATAATTTTCTTAGAAAATCTTTAAATTTTTGTGTTTCCTCGTTCCTCACCTCATCATTTATCTTACTGAGATACAAATGCAAAACTGGGATAGAGATTAAAAAACTCTGCAGGAAAATAGAAGATTTTTTATGCAAAAAATGAGTCACATTGTGGTCATATTACAAATTAGACAAATTAGAGACATAATGTATTGGAGTACGTTTCTGATGTTGCACATGCATACTTAATGGAAATCCTGCAAACTCATTCTGTGCATTTGTGAATGGTTTTCCTTCCCATAAAAAGCCATGAAGAAGTACTAGCTGGGTGTGAATGAGACTTGTACAAGTTTTCAGTCAATTCCAAACTCCAGGGACAGTGCTTGAAAGATAAACAAGAAACGTTTACATAAAAAATTGACGTAATTTTGATTGAAAAAAGTGAATAGGTAACCAGGGAGATGGGGAAAAAAACCTATCCAAACAAAAAAACCACTAAACACCCAAAGAGAGGCTCCCTCATGCCAGTGCTGTTGCAGCATTGTTCTGTTTGCAAATCAGTAAAGATGTAATTTATTGGAAATTGAAACCAACTGCTGGGCCTGCAGAGACTAATGATCATGATAAGTTGATCCAGTGCATGCATTGCCATGTCTAACTCTATTGTGACCCAAAGCTATGTTGACGAAGACATTTAATTTTTAATTCCTCTGATTTCAAGCTGACATTGGAATTCTAACTTCAACAATTAAGAAAGTAGATTTCTTCATATCTCTTCCTCAGATGCTCCAGAAAGCCTGGCAAGCCCCATTTAATCTCTTAGAACAATTACACTTTGGAAACTCCTCACTTTTCAGATCTTAATCCTAGCACAGAAAGACCTACTTTTTTTCTTTTTTTTCTTTATTCTTTCTTGCATTCCTTGCCTATGCTTTACAAACCATTCTATAGTGATCTCAGAAGTAATCTATTTCTTGGGTTCTACTTCCTGTTAACTCACACTTTTGAGACATAAACAATACTAACTTTTAAAAGAAGTTCTAAATAACACAATTTATCATATTGGGCAGGGTAGTCTCATTCTCTCTGCTTGGTCAACACTGAAGAAAAATGTGCTGTGCCATTTATCCCATTTGCTCTTTTCCTTGGGCATCTCAAAAGGGCTTCAAAATACATGGCTCAGTGCCATCCTGTGAGGCCAGGTTCCATTCTTGCAAAGGGAAAAAAAGGGAAAGCAAAAGAGGAGAAGGAACATTTGTTACCTAACTCAAGGATTATATCCAGGCTAAAGTTCCACTCCAAAAACTGAAATATCAAATCCAGAGGAGTCCAAGTGTATCCTTGACCACAAGTCAATGTTAACTATCGTGCTAAGGACACCTACAGTAATAATAAATTTTACTATAGAATCTGTACTGTATTTGTAGTTTGCAACATTTAAGAGGCCAAATTAATAAATTGAAAGTTATTTTCTCTATCACTGAACGAACTTGCAACACTATAAAAAAGATCATCACAAAATTCCATGTACTTCAGCAAAATAGTCTTTCAAGGCAGATGTAGTGTTAAATGGGCCACATTTATGTCTTAATTACTAAGACACAGAGAGGATTGACAAAATATGCTTAATAGAGAGAGAGAAGAGCAGCAGCAAAACCAACCAATTAAGCATACACTGCAATAAATAAAAAAATTTCTGAGACTTTCTCTCTAAATGAGTGTGACTGCATAAAAAGACACTGTATTTGCACATCTTCTTGGTTTTAGACATATCATACGGAATCTTTGAAAGTTTTCCTGGACAGCATGCTGTTTTCTGTACATCCTATTCAGAAGTGCCTTAATGTATTGTGCTGCAACTCATAAAAATCTCAGAGCTGAAGCTGGGGCACAGGAATTTCCTAGGGAGTTTATGACAATACAAACAACCTTTACCTATCATTACCTCCTAGAAATCCCCTGCCCTGTGCTTGCTAGAGATTCCAGCCTAGCCTTCCCTTCAATTTAAAAAAATAAAATACCTTATTACTACCATTCCTAAAGCATTTCCATCATTGTTTTACATTGATTTAGCAAGAAAACTCCTGAAGCTATTTTATTTGGAGAGATTTCTAGGTTCTCCTGGCACAAGTAGCTGCATTTGCAGTCTGACTTGGGGAAATCACTGATTGTCTGGCAAAATGCTACTCTGTTGATTTACAATCCTTGGAATGTCGAAGGTATGACAGATTTTAATACAAGTTCTAGTAAGAGAGGAATTAATATTTACCAATATAAAAGGTTTGATTAGAACTTGATAACATTACATTGGTTTGACAAGTCATTGCAGTTCGTAGCATAAGCTGTCAGTCACTAAATCCATGATGGTGTATTTCAGACAGAAACTATGCCACATCATAACAAAATTGAGCTACAGACTTCGTGTTATTTTAGTAGTAATATTAAAAAAAAATCTCAGAACTGAAAAATTCCAGATATGAAGATAGCAGATACTAGAAGCTTTCATTTAACCTCACTACAGGACAAGGAATCTTAGCAGAGCTGGTGAAATACTAAACTGTAAATACTGCAAAGATTTTTCATGTGGAAGGGATGACTAAGTAACAGCCTCTTGTATTTTCTGACTATTTAGAAGGAAAATTCGGATATCTCTTTGCTTTTCATTTGGGTTAAACTAAGCTCTATTACATTAGCATTTGATTAGGAATGGAAAAATTGCTTACTGCTTTGGGCATTACACTTGGAAATGGTTGACTTAAAGCCATTATAAGCACATCTTAAAATGAAGTTACCTATGCTGGTAATTAGAGACAGCCAAACTGGTGTTAAAAAACAAAGTCTCTCTCTACTTTTCTGTTCATAACTTCTCTTAAATTCTATAAGATCATGCATTCGACATGAATGCCTTGATCTTCCCCTTTATGACAGCCACAAATGACATACTTTTCACATCCTGAAATGCTGAGTTCTGTTGCCCATTTAGGTTCAAGGTAGCTCAGTCCATCCTCATTTCTTTAGCATGACTGGTGTTTCTACTGCCTCCAGTGTTCACCACATGACCCCCCTATGGGTCACATCCATGGGTAGTGGTAAGTCATGTTTTTATGAGTACTCTCATCCTATTTATACCACGTTATTCTTTTGTAATATACCCTTCAACTGAGAATCACAATGCTTGATTTCTAAATTTCAAATGAAGGGACAGAAAATACTGTGAAGCATGTTTTAATTTCATTCTGCTGAGATAAGAAAACTGCTCAAGTTTGGCTACCTGAAATACTTTTTGCAGTATGAATTCCCATAGCAAATAACATTATAGAATATAAGTGTTTCTGATTCTTAATTAGGATGTATTTTCTTTTCCTTGAATTAATTTTTCAATGCTTTAAGGAGGAAGGGTTTATGTGTTTAAAAATGGCAGTTTAATGGAAGCTAACACTGACTAAGCACTGTGTGTCTCTAACACAGAGATCTTTTTGTCCTTAGACTAAATCAGATAATGTCAGAGAACTGAGTACAAGCCAACAGACATTTTTCCTCACAGCTGCTGAAGCCTTTGACAAGAGGCATACATACACAGCATTCCCTGAAATACCTTAAACTGGATTCTTTCATTGATACAAAGGCATTCAGCCTGAAAGCTCACTGTTTGCTCTTGCAGTGCAAAATCCAAGTAGAGCAGCAATGAGATTTTATTGCTGCTTTTTCTCAGCTTTCCTTTGGTGCCTCACTTTCTCCAGATATGTTTTGCAACAACAGATTGATCTTTGCAAACAGTATATACTGCATGCCATGAAAAACACTATTTTGCTAGAACAGGAAGAAAAAAAAGTCTGTAAGTGTGCTGGTTTTGGCTGGGATAGAGTTGATTTCCTTGACAATGGTTAGTATATGGCTATGTTTTGGCTTTGTGCTAAACACAGGGTTTATAATTTAGAGGTGTTTTTTTTTTTTATTGCTGAGCAGGGCTTAGACAGAGCCAAGGCCTTTTCTGCTTCTTGTACTGCCAGGCTGGTGAGGGGGCTGGGGGTGCATGGGAGGTTGGGAGGTGACACAGCCAGGGCAGGTGACCCTGACTGACCAAAGGGATATTCCAGACCATATGGTGTCAAACTCAGCATATAAAGCCAGGGGAAGGAGTATTAATAGTGTATTAATTCCTTGTCTTGCTTTGCTTGCGTGGTTTTTACTTCATCTATTAAACTGTCTCTATTTCAACCCACAATTTTCTAACTTTTATTCTTCAGATTCTCTCCCAGTCTCACTGGAGGAGGATTGAGTAGCTGCATAGTGCTTGGTTGCTAAGAGGGGTTAAAGCAAGACAGAGAGAAGCGTACTTTTGTATCTGATTTTTTTACCAAATCAAGAAACTAGAAGTATTTCCATTGTAATCCTGAAATTTTCTATTAGGACTGGAGAAACTGGGATTTATATTCTCAGATCTCAATTTTACTCTGGTCCATTAATTTACTGTAAATTACTTACTTCCAGGAGTTATTTTATACCTATATGAAAGAAATTTGATATTTCCCTTTGAATTCTTGTAGAGTGAAACCCCCTACATTTAAGTAATACCTTGTATTATTTATTACAGCTTCATCATAGGCTTTGGAAAAAAAGCCTTTCGCAAGAATAAGGAAGAAACACCTCAGCTGGTGATCTAGCACTCTGAATTTCTGACTGCGAAATCTTATCCTGTTTTTTCAGACATGCTGAAACATCTTCACTACAACTTTGCCCTTGTGAAGTATCCTCATTTTATGTGCAGTACATGCCTACATCTTCATCTACAAACAGCAACAATGTGCAGTTAATAAATAATGCAGGAAGAGCTATTCAAACACCAAAGAGCAAACACTAAAGACTGTACTTCATGTTGGCCTTAAAAATCCTGATAGTTCAGCTGTGGAGCCACCCCTTACCACGAGATACTTTCAAGTGAGCAATATGACAAAAACACGACACTGAATACTGAAGACTATTCAAAAGTGGGAACTAGGAAGGACAGCTGGGGTATTAAAGGAAGGCATAAATAACCTTGCACATATACTGTGCTAGACAGAAGAACAGATTCTATGAAGCCTACCCAGTCAATGAATATAAACACATAACCTCTTTCTTCCCATCTCCCTTTCCTCTTTCAGTGCCATTGCAGAGAGTGCCATCTGGAATAGACTTGAGAAAAAAAAAAGATTTTAATCTAACATCTTCTAAATTTAGGTGATTAGCAAATAGATAACCTTTAATGATACTTTTGACAAGAATGGATGCCAAAAGTTGTGAAACTCTGCCTGGTAGATAAATGGTACCTTTCTCAGCCATCTGTCTTACAAATGATCCTATATATACAGCTATTATTTCACTCAGACACTAGCAGCTCTGCAATTGTTCATGGCCTCAGTGAAGAATAATGCCTGTCATGCAGTTTCATTGCTCTGACTTTTAACAGACCTGTTTTCAGCTTGTCTCAAATGCTGCACAACTGCACATGGGGAAGCACCAGAAAAGAACAGGTAAGATAAAAGACAAAGGACACTCACATTTCTCTCTATGTAGGTTTAAAACACCTCAGAACTGTCCCGAAGAAAATTGCTGCTAAAATTGCATATGGTTTTTTACCCATTTGTGATAAAACACTAAACAGTCTGCTGCTTTTGGCTGGTATAATTTTCTTCATAGTAGCAAGTAAGGGGCTGTGTTTTAAATCTGTGCTGGAAACAGTGCTGATAATTGAGAGATGTTTTAGTTACTGCTGAGCAGGCCTTGCACATTGTCAAAGCTTTTCTTGCTTCTTGTACCGCCCTCAAAGAGGTTGAGGTTAAACAATGAACTGGGAGGGAACACAAGCAGGACACGTGACCCCAGCTGACCAGAGGGATAATCCCATACCATACAGCTTTGTGGTCAGCACATAAAGCTGGGGGAAGAAGGAAGTGGGGGGAAGACACACACTGGGAGTGATGGCAATGTCTTCCAACGGGTACATTTCTCCTCTTCCCTGGACTCTCTCTCATCACCTCCTCTGACTTGCTTACCTGGCGATGCAGTAAGTCTCCAATCTGTCCCTCATCTTGCACAACCTCTCCTCAGGTTCAGGCACTGATTGGCAGCATGAACAGGGCTTACACTTTCTTATGCTTAAAAAGTAATAGTGTCAATAGTCAAACTTTTGACTAGTCTATTACAATCCTGAAATAAATGCAGCCATCTACTGTTAAATCTAACAGCCTTCTCTTTTATGTTTTCTTATTCTATGTTTTCTCACAGAAACAAATAAATGTTTCCAAATGCTATTTTTCATAAAACCAGTGAAAGTTTTGTAAAGGATCCTCACTAAAATCTTAATACTTCTGATAAGTAAAGGTGTTTTCTGCAAAAGTCCTAGTTCTAGGATGATGCCAAAGCAAAGAAAGATTTCCCATATCTATTTTTTCTGAAATAGGAAGCAACCCCAACTGGTTTGGCTGCAAACCAGCATAATGAATGTTAGTTGCACATGTTGAAGAATTAATTTTCAATACAGTATGAAACACTATCAATATTTTCTCATTTATTTTTTACCACATTTTCTTTCTCTTCTCTCCAGCAAAAAATACTTAACACACATATAAACTGTTTCCACCTCTTTAGCACCAACAGAATTTCAACAGAATACAGGCTTCAAGTCCTCTCCATAAGTTATCACCCTTTTAGCTGCCAGAAACCTCTGAAAATGATTGAAATATCAATTAGTATCTTGTTAGATATCTATTTTCTACACTTCTAAAGCCACCTGACTGGCCTAGTTAAAAAGGTTACTTTTCTACCCTGGATGCTTGGCCTGAACACTGAAGATCTAACATAATACTATGCCTCCACATAACAGACCTTTACATTCAGTTTACTTTTGTTCAGTCATTGTAAAAACAAATACTGAAATACTTTTTGGGCCTGTAATCCCAGGTCAACCCCTGCCAAAGCTAGCCACCATCACTAAAAAATGTTTCCAAAATTTAGACTGCATGAGGTGACAGCAGACAAAAGACAGTTAACAGCTCAAATACAAAAAGTATAAATGAAACAGACATTAAATACCATTCAGCACTTCCAGATGATGCACAAAACAGGCTGTAATGATGTGCTATGAAGTAGAAGTTGGTGCTTTGAAATTATTAGAGAAGATACTGTTTATATAAATTCATGTCATTACCCCAGTGGTAGTTGACCATTTCCATGGGGGACTAACTTTGAAATAAGAGAAAACTATTTTTAATCTCAGACATTGCAATCCTTTGTGAGTACTGGACAGCACTCCTGCTCACTACCTGAAGTAGTGTGTATCTGTATCTGTATTTTCACAGATGCCATGACTTGTAGCTGAAGAGCAATTTTCTCAGTCAAATACTATCCCTTCAGGAACATACTAACATATCTTTTACTTAGGAAACCTAACCTACTGAATCAGCAAACATCCATGCTTGAAGTTCTTTCATGACTCAAAGATGACAGACAAAACCCTATAATCTCTTCCTTAATTTATACACAGCAACAAATAAGGTTGATGAGTTACAACAGTCATAGCATCAATAAAAAAAACAAAACACATGGTGAAATTAATCTAAAAGAATGCTCAAAAATTAACATTTTGTCTTTCTATCTTATAGGATAAACATACACTAACACTAGAAAAAGAACTGAAAAATAATTATGTTCAATCTATAACAAAACACTGTTCAGATCAAATTAGTTTCTGATCCACCAGAGATCTATTTCTTTTACTAAGAGGCTCATACAGGCTGGGCATCAGGGATGTATGGTATTCAACAGCTACGGATAACAAGAACTCTAGCAAATCTTACCTAGTAACTAGAGTAATGGAACAGTTGACAGCACTTGCCAACAAGACGTTTTTGAGATTACAATCACAGGGATCACATTTAAGACTGAAAAGAGAGATGGCAGCAAAGTCAGTTCATATTAGGTACGGTTCTTGTGCAAGTAGACCTCATTTGAATCCAATGGGTTGCTTCTCTGTCTGTAGAAGAATTCTACCTTTATAGTTTTATTCTTACAGGTAATTAAAATTGCTGGTGCTTTGATAAAAAATTATCAGTAAAATTAGATAGCCAAAAGACGATATTAACAACTTGAGAATAAGCATTTCATAGGAATGGAAAGTAAATTATCAGAATTTTTTTTAACCTACACAGTCTTTAGGTAGGGTGCTAACTTCAACCTATGGTAATTATTTTTTGGCTTAAACAGGAAATGCTTTAACCTAATTTCCATTACTTCTCTTTTAATTACAGTATTCTGAATAAAATTTTTATCATTATAGTGGAAAATAATTTTTATTCAATTTTGCTAGAATTCAATATAATCTTGCTAGAGTGGAATACAAAAACCTAACTCAAAAACAACTGGTATTTTGAATAGAGAATTCAAATAATCCAAAGACAGTTTTCATCACAGTAAAGTATTTAATGACAAAAATCAGGGTTTCCAGTAGTGAGTCAAGAGAGCAGGTCCCACTTTTTTTTTTTCTCCCCAGAATGGCACAAAATTATTTCTACATCTTTGAGAGCTTCCAAGGAATTGGTTACAACAGGTATCAGCAAGTATTACAATTCTGGCAAATCACAGCAAAACCTATCTACCTTTAAGATCAGTTTTAAGAGCACACATTTTTGTTACTATTTCACATAATACACAACTTTTGCTAGACACAAAAGTAGCCTTGTAAGACAGAGTTTGCAGTACAGCAGTCAAGTCTAACAATACATTATTTTTATTCTGTTCAGAACTTTAAAAAGATAAAGAAACTATTAATATTGTTACAATTTACAAATACATTCTTTCATATGAAACATTAACCTGAATCATAGTATATGTTATGTACATGACTACCTAATAATACTAGGTTCTACACACTACAAGCTAAGTTCCAGAAGGAAACTGCAATGCTCTAAGATTCACCTTTGGATAAACATTTATACACCTTGATTTTTTTTCCTAAAAACTACCAAACCTTGTAGTTTAGTGAACAGAAAGAACAAAGTAAACAGACAAACCACTTTTCCTTCATTCAGAAGACTTAGGTAACTTAAAGTTCCCATAGTAAATGGCTTTTGACAGTTGGATTACAGTCCTGAGTTATGATAAAAACAATACACTTAACTGGAAGATACAAAACAACCCAAAATGCTGAAAAACTCAGGTGAGACTAAAGCAATGTTTTAGTAGCGTTCAACTCACAAGAGGTCTGGAACTTAGCAGTGCAATAATCATCTTGTCCTGTCCAGCTGATATTTATGTAAACACTCAAAAAGATATGCCTTTTAATCTAAATTTAGACAGCTAATTATTTTCAGGTTTGTCTGACCTGGGTTTTAGACATTTCTTCTAATTATTTCCAAGCTTAAAGGACTGGCTTGACGGCAGCAGCTCAGAATCTACTTCTTTCGAGAGAAAGACTTGTGAGGTTAGCAGCAGAATACAGTTTTAAAAGAATGGAAAATATTACAAGAAGATAGCTATGTGGTCAAAAATGTACTCTACTCCCTGACTGATTTATAATCCATCTTAAAAAAAAAAAAAGCCTAACATTTCGTATCTAGCAGAAGTTTAATTTCTGTTTAAAAAACAGACACTGTTTTCCTGGTTAATTGCAGAAATACCCAGTCATTACAATAGCATTCAGACATTTCTGGGGCAAGCATTACTTACACATAGCTCAACAGAGTGTTCAGAACTTGTGATGTTAATGAACCTGCTCTGATTTGTAATAGAAGTGGCCAAATTCCCTGTCAGTAGGTGCTAGATTTGGTAATTGTTGGAGCTGGTGCTAAATAGAGTTAAATGATCCTATGGTACTACACAAATGACCCATTCTCTCAATTCCCTATATGAACTAAAATAAAAAAGCTTCATATAAACTGTTTAAATTACAGGAAAAAAAAACCTCAAAAACAAAACAGATGCAAAGTTTGAATGCAATCAGCTAACTAGACAGTGTCCTTAGTTCAAATGAGAATACTTTCCTAAAGGCAAGCATCTTTTTACTAAATGGGCATTTCCATGAAATTTTCAGTTATTTCGGCTTGCAGCAAGTAAAATATTCTCAATTACTACAGTAGCTTTTATCTCTCTTACAAACACTGCTCTGAGGATTTTAGACTGTTGTGTCATTAATAATGCAAAAATCATATTCTACAATGAATACAGTACATCCACACAACACCAGCTTTTCTCTGGTAAGATGAGGGCAAAAATGAAGAGCAGGCATTTTCAGAAGATGAAGGCTGTACCTTCTGCTAGGATTTATTTTCTAGCTTACTGGTTAAAAAAAAAGAAAAAAACAACATCTTTTTCTCTTTCTTTTCTTTTCATTCTTGAAGTGTATTAGACCATCTTAAAAATATTATGGAAACAGCTGTGAAGGAAAAAGGTAACCTACTTATTTTTGTAAGAGAAATACAGTTCATATATTGCATATAATGAATACAGATGAAGTAGACTCACCCTTCCAATGATAATGTATTGAAAACTGAGACTCAAACTGGAAGTCAATTCCAGTGTACCAAGACATGCTTTTCTGAAAGCCTCTATATTAAAAATCAGACAACTTGCTAACATAGAAGTCATTAAAATCAGAGACATTTCTGAAGTGTTCCAAAAGCTGTAGAATTTATGAAAAACAGATGTCTTGAAAATAGTGCACTCTCATCTTCCCAGGCCTTTGCATTCTCATTTTCATGGGCCTTTAGCCACACAATCACAGGTAAAAAGAAATGCTATTTTATGTCAAGATTGCTAAATTGTAGATTGTGCTTGAGGCGCAGCTATGTGCGTATAGATGTAAAAATTACTTTTTTCCCTCTATTTTGAAACTTCAAGCATACATTCTCTAAGTTTCAGTATACTATAATCAGTCTGAAAGTGAACATAGGAACATGTAAAATGAAGATATGAATGAAATTCAGATATGCACTTCTGAATGCTGGTGCACATGCAACGCTCCCTACATTAGAAGAAACAATTTTCTTCTGTTTCCCAGGACAAAGCAGTTTATCCTCCACTATAGCTACAACCTCAGATGTTTAATTCTAACATTCATTCACATTCTGCTGATGCTACATTAAATGAAGAAAATTATACCCCTTCTTTGGCTTTTATTTTCACACACATGTCCACAATCTGTTCAATCTTTTTTTTTTTTGTACAACCATGGAAGAATATTACTATTTTAATCCTGATCATCTTGTCATTTGGTCCTTTTTCAATGTCTGCTTTCACTCCTGCAACAACTGAAATACAGGTAGAAAGTACCGCAGGACTGTGTAGCAATATTAAAAAAGAGGAACAAAAGGAAGTCAGAAAAGTAGAAATGCAACACTTTTTCCTGCACAGAAACTGAAAGAATGCATCTCCACTGAACAGGAAGGAAAAAGCACACAGAAGACTGAATCTCCTGCAAAAGTTGCTGATTGTAGCCTTTTCAGCTTCTCTTGAGAAGATTTCAACTTTGGGCAGTATCTCAGCATTTGTGCTTCATGGCAAGCTGAAAAAGAGAGAAAAAAATTAATTCAAGAGCTATCACCAAGAATGGCAGCTGTATCAACCTAATGTGACTAGCCTGAATAAGAAGAGTTTGCAAGAAAAATTCACCAAAAGATGCCTGAAATCCATTAACTTTGCATAGAGATATACAGTCACCTGTCGTGGGACACAGAGGCAAAGCCCCTCTTTGTCATGCCAAGGAGGCAGGATTTATCTGCTTTCACAGCTCTGTTCCCCATGTTTCATTATTTTGCTATCTGTGAGGAAAGCTAGAGCAAGACACCAGAAACAAAGACATGCTTAGAAGAATAGTAATTTTGACCCAATGATTTTGATTATTAACTACAATCAGAAATTCCAGACAAGTAATTTAAAACACCTATTCAGGAGCTCTGCCACTACATAATGATGAAACATAAAGGACTGATTGCCTTTCCACCTCTGTGATTACCAATTATTTCCACTTCAAATAATTCAGAAATGCACTTAACTGGGAATGAGAGGGAGAAGAAAGAGATGAAGCGAGTTAAAACCTGTATAAAATGTGTAGACAAATGGACTTTGCAAACCAAGCAGAGAGCTTAGGGTTAGGTTCCACATAATAAAAAATTGCTATCTGTAGATAATAGAATGCTAGCAAAGCTGAGGTGAGTGAACCCTCTGGGAAATTACCTAAGAAACAGAACTGGTAGGGGCAGTTAAAATTCACTAATTTGCTACTGGCGAAATGATGACCAATAACTGACTCTAACTAAACTGACATAAACCTTTGATACTCAAGGATATGGTTACAAATACACTTTTTAAAGAAATTAACATTTGTAGTGATATACTAGAATTGTATTTCAGCATGAAAGAACTGAAACCAACACTTCTCTTTCCTTCCTCAAACAGAATTTTTTTTTAAAATGTGTCTTTGGCAGGCAACTCTGAGAGGTTTTTATTATACAGAATTTATAACTTTGAGATCCCGTGCAGTTACCAGCAAATGGAAGGGATTTTTCAGAGGCGAAGAAGGTGTCACAAGGAGGATTTGATACATACCCTGAGATAAGTTCAAGCCTTTATGCAACTAAGTATAGATACATGCTTTCATTCTCTCATTTCTTTCAACAAACTCTGACAGCCAAATGTCTGACTTTAACCTAATGAGTCTTATGCTGCTGAAATCTTACCTTATGTGCAGTTTCCGCAAACTGCTGAGCACTGTTTTTCAGCTCCTCTGTCTTTTCTTCTGCACGACCTAGCCTTTCACCACGCTCATTCAAGGCCTGACTTGCCTTCTGTACTGCACTTGTTACACTGTCTGCTGCTGAATGGAGTATGCTGTTTCCTGCAACACCAAAAGAAGCCATTAGATCACTCAAGTATACATATGCTTTGTATTAAGTACAATTAATTTAATTTATAATGTTCTAGAGCTGGTGTGCTATCTGGACGGGCCTCACTTCACTACAACCCCTCTCGAGGTGGTTGTAAAGAGCGATGAAATCTCCCCTGAGCTTCCCGAAGACTAAACAAACCCAGCTCCCTCAGCTGTTCCTCAAAAGACAAGTTCTCTAGACCTCTCAGGAGCCTTGTTGCCCTTCACTGGACACACTCCAGTACTTCAGTGCCCTTTTTAAAGTGAGGGACCCAAAACTGAATGCAGCACTCGAGGTGTGGCCTCACCAATCTGAGTGCAGAGGGACGGTCACCTCCCTAGTCCTGCTGGCCACATGATTGCTGATACAGACCAAGATGCCACTGGCCTTCTTGGCCACCTGGGCCCAGTGCTGGCTCACACTGAGCCCGCTGCTGACCAGCACCCCCAAGCCCCTTTCTGCTGGACAGCCACTCTTGCCCAGCCTGTAGCACTGCCTGGGATTGCTGTGACCCAAGTGCAGGACCTGGCACTCTGCCTTAGTGAACCTCGTGCTGCTGTCCTCAGCCCACCGATTGAGTCTGTCCAGATCCCTCCCTAGAGAGGAGGGATCAACACTCTCACCCATCCTAATATCATCTGCAAATCTACTGAGGGTGCCCCCAATCCCCACATACATATATCATCAATAAAGATGTTAAACAAGAGTGCCCCAAAACTGAGCCCTGGAGTACACTGCTAGCGACGGGTCACCAACTGGATTTAGTTGCATTCAGCACAACTCTCTGGGCCTGGAAAACCAGCCAGATTTTTATCCATCGAAGAGTCCACCCATCCAAGCCACAAGCAGTCAGCTGATCCAAGAGGATGCTGTGGGAGATGGTGTCAAGCACTTTACTGAGTCTAGATAAGCAACACCCACAGCCTTCCCCTCATCTACTGAGCAAGTCACTTTGTCATAGACAGACATCACAGGAGTCAAGCAGCATCTTCCTCTCATAAAACCATGTTGGTTGGGCTTGATCCTCTGGTTGTACTGGCTGTCCTCATTTTTTCCACAGTATTAAAACCAAATATATAATGCTCTTTAATTATTCTGGTAAAGGTATGAAACAAATTCAACACAGTCAAAATGAATCCGCTGTTAGTCTGTTGTTCTTATTGACAGACAAAGACAAGTGAAAATAAACACAAACACACTGCTTTTATCATTAATCTGAGAAGTGTACCTACTTCAAAAATATTCTTGGGTTAAAAAAATCAAAACCAGACATTAATTTAAAGGGCTATTTTGCTACTAGTTTGTTGTAGTTTAGCCCCAGCCAGCAACCAAGTACCACACAGCTCCTTGCTCACTCTCTCACCAGCAGGACTGGGGAGAGAACTAGAAAGGTAAAAATTAGAAAACTGATGGGGTGAGATACAGACAGTTTAATATAGAAAGTAAAAGCTATGCACTAAAGTAAAGTAAAACAAGGAATTAATTCACTCCTTCCCATGGGCAGGCAGGGGTTCAGCCATCTCCAGCAGAGCAGGCACCCATCATACAGTAAGAGTTCCTCATGAAAACAAATGTGATTACCCCAAACTTCCTCCCCTTCCTCCTTCTTCCTCTCACTTTATATACTGAGCATGATGTCATATGGTCTGGAATATCCCTTTGGTTAGTTGTCCAAGCTATGTCTCCTCCTACCAACATCCCATGCAGGCCTAACTTCCTCACCAGCACGGCCAGTATGAATTGCAGAAAAGGCCTTGGCTCTGTGCAAGCCCAGCTCAGCAACAACAAAAACATCTCCATATTATCAACTCCATGTTCAGCACAAATCTATCACATCGCCCCGTACCAGCCACTGTGAAAAAAAATTAACACAGCTGAAACTAGCACACAGTTTCATTAGAAAAAAGAAGAACAAACAACCCTTTCAGACCTAGTTTTCAAATAATAATCCTTTCCTTAGAAAGGCCAAACAAACACAGGTCCTGAGTAGCCTGTGGAGCACAGTACAAGCTGCATATGCAGGAATTCCTCGGATAAAGAAAACTGCCTTACAACTTTATTAAACTAAAACTCAACTAGTATTAAACTATGGAGGTGAGGGAGAAACTTAAGAACCTACACAAAGTGACTCACAGATGATGAGTCAACACGAGAAATAGCAATAAAAGAACACCCTGGCCTCCTAAATACCAGTATTACATTTTGCACATCAGGAGTTAAAAAAAAAAGTAGATGTGGAACGGCTACAGGTTTGGGATTTTTTTCTATTGTTGCATTTAGAAAAAGAATATAATAACTGGCATTCTTGTTGAAGAGATTAATATCTAACAATA
Organism: Irena cyanogastra; assembly: GCA_013397155.1. NCBI lineage: Eukaryota > Metazoa > Chordata > Aves > Passeriformes > Irenidae > Irena > Irena cyanogastra. The sequence goes on along the minus strand of VWZV01015310.1, from coordinate 132,881 downwards.
CTGTGAGCTGGAACTTTGCAGAGACAGATATTAATCTTTTCAAATGGTCTCCCTTCAGACACTGAGGAGTTTGATTGTAAAACCAAATAACTTTACATACTGCACACTTTCTTACTTCTAAATTTTTCAGTCAATTGCTATTTTGTTCATAATTTTTTTAAGATTATTCTTTTGGCTTCTGTTCAGGCAGCTTTTCCAATAAACACATGTACTGAGCAACACCACACTGGGAATAGTTTTCCTTTTTTGGTGGTGTGATCTAATGTCTTTGGCCTCTTGTATAGTGATAGTTCTCTAGGACGAGGGTTTTAAAATCTCCCAACACTGAACTAAATCTGTTTTTAACAAGATCACAAAGCCTCTGCTGAATTCAAGGAAAGGAGGCTACATGGATAAACTTATACAACTAAGCATCTTCCAAAGACTTAAAAAAGTGTTGGGGAGCAGACTTTAACATATTACTGACCTTCTGTCATGTCAATAGGAAACTACAGAACAAAAATATTTTTAATTTTCTATACTCCTAAAAATATTTGTAGATTTGTGGCCAAAGATTGGTATCTATTTCTCCACATTATTTTCAGCAAAGAAGAATGAACTTGAAAGCTTGGCACAGTGACAGTAACTGTTTTTCCCTTTAGCTAACACAATATTGTGTTCTCCCCAGGTAAGATCTGCTGTATTTTCTCACGGGCAGTGACTTGCAGAGAAGCTGCTATTCTGAGACTGTTCTGAAGAACTACTTCTGGAGTATCCTTACCAAAGGAATGTCAGTAAAACAATAAAAAAAAATCTGCTATCATCTATGAGCAGCTCAGAAACCCACATGTCAGTACTCTATGGAATTTCATCAGTGTATTTCTAGAGCATGTGTAGGTGGTTGCTGGTATGACTGACTATGCCTCATCCCTGTATTAGTATCACTGCAGGAATAGCAACACTTGCACTGGACATACTGGAAAATCATTCCTATGAATAAATAATCTACAACCTGCAAAACTTTTAAGCTGTTCTTCAGGAGGTAACTATTCTTATTCAAAATATCCTGAGAAATGTTTTCCATGTTAACGGATTCCTTTAGGATTTCAGTAAAGCTTCTCTTACTGTCTTTCACGGGATCCTTCTGGACAAAATGTCCACCACTCAGCTGGATAAACACATCATGTGACGGGTGAGCAACTGGCTCCTGGGTCAGGTGCAAAGGGTGACAGTGAATGGGGTGACCATAGACTGGTGACCTGTCACTAGTGGGGTTCTGCAGTACCTTCAAAAAGGACTTGGAAGCAGGACTCAGATGTATACTGAATAAGTTTTCAGACATTACTAAATTGGAGGAGCTGTTGACTCTCTTAGAGGGAGGCCCAGAGAGGCCCTGCAGAAAGACCTTGCCAAATTAGAGGGCCATGCAATCACCAGCTACATGAAGTTCAACAAAGGCAAGTGCTGGATTCTGCGCTTGGGATGGGGCAACCCTGGATTTATGTTTAGCCTGAGGAACAAGATGCTGGAGAGCAGTGCCATGGAAAGATCCAGGTCAATGTCAAGTTGAATCTGAGCCAGCAGTGCCCTGGCAGCCAGGAGGGCGAACCCTGTACTGCGGGGCATCAGGAACAGCATGACAACCAGGCAAGGGAGGGGATTGTCCCACTTCACTCTGCTCACCTCAAGTCCTGTGGGCACAACACTCAAAGGATATAAAGCTTTTTCAGAGTGTCCAAAGAAGGATTACAAGGGTAGTGAAGGATCTAGAGGAGAAGCCACATGAGGAGTGGTTTAGATCACTTGGCTTGTTCAGCTTGAAGGAGACTGAGGGGAGACCATACAGCAGTCTACAACTTCTCATAAGGGGAAGCAGAGGGGCAGGCACTGACCTCTTTGATTTATTTTGTATATTAGAAAAAGGTTTTTTACCCAGAGGGTGCTTGGGCACTGGAACAGGCTCCCCAGGGCAGTGGTCACAGCACCAGCCTGCCAGAGTTCAAGCAGCATTTGGACAATGCTCCCAGGCACATGGTGTGACTCTCGGGGGTGTCCAGTGCAGAGCCAGGAGCTGAACTTTGATGATCCTTGTAGGTCCCTTCCAACTCAGGACAGTCTACAATTCAAGCTTATCAAGAGGCTCTTACACCCTATGAAGTCAGCTTTAGGACTTTTATAATGCAAAATGAAAAGTACATCCTTTAGCCACCACACCCAACACCTGAAAGATACAGGAATACTGTCATAATCAAGTATGCAAATAAACTAATTGATCTCTAGAGATACCCTTATTTAGATTGCATAATTTGTTTTATCACACATTCATAAAAGGTTCATCGCATTCTCTATTAGCCATATCAAATGTATTTCAGCTTAGTGCAGAGATTTATCTTTAGATTAATGATAAGACTCTACAGTGACTGATTTGCATCCAATTTTAATTGTACATGCGTTAGTAAAACATTTAACAACTACCTACTTCTGAGAAGGAAATAAATGCAGTTAGCTTTGATTATTTTTTATTAGTATTCTTGCTGTTACTGTTCATTTTCTTATTGTTGTTTTCTGTAAACTTTTCTTATCTCAACCCATAATCTTCGACTTTTGTGCTTTCTGCTGGAGGGGGAGGGGAAGTGAATGCTGTTGCAGTTTTGGTTGGAGCAGTAGCGAGGGGAATACCATTCCTAAACCGCAAAGTTGCTATAAAAGACAAAATACCAGACTGAATATATTTTGCACTGATCTGATTTGAATGTTCTTTATGTTTCAAGAAAACTTCTGAAGATGTTAACAAAAATCAATGGACAATTATGAAAATTATGAAAACGCAAGAATCAGCAGATGTTTTCAATAAACGTTTTAGAGCAAAATAAATATACAGTGATAGTTATCTAGTATATTTTTCCAGGTCTACAATATACTATTTGTGGCTTTGGGGTTTTCTTGAGTCAAAGAGTATCTTTGCATGTATCTTGACTACATTAATTCTATAAACTTCTCTAAAAAAAAAACCAGCCCTACTTTTAGCTCAAACAGTATTATCTCCAACTTATCAAATACATCTGGATGATTTCTGCTGTTTTAACTCCCATATTTCAATATATGCAAACCAGAAACATAGAAATGAAAGAAAATCAACATAGCCTGAAACACAGCAGACAATTAGCTGACAAAAAGCCGAAAGCAGCACATGAACAGAAAGACTTCTGCAGACCATAGGAAATAAAATTTAATTAAGTCATGAAGATGAGGTCTTAAAAAAGAAAAAAAAAACACACCAAAAACATGACAAAATAAATTACCTTAATAACCTTAAGGGTTCAACAGTTCAGTATTTTTACTGCTTAGCAAACACAGTGTATTCACATTTCTCAGTGTGGCTTGCAAAATATTAGATCTAGAAACAGCTCTATGACAAAAAAACCAAGCCTTGCTATGGTTCTGCAAGGCACTAGAAAAATCTCTTCTATGGGCAGTTAAGTAGGACAAGCTTTCCTGCTACAGTCATAAGAAAAAGAAAGTTTTATGTCTGATGCTAGTGCCCTTTTATTTTAAATAGTGATATTAAGTAACATAGGGGGCCGTTCGATTAAAACAAAAAAGATTTTTTTCATTGATGCAGTATCTTGATAACTGAAATACCTCCCGCTCTCCTGAGATTTTCTTTTATTCAGTACTCCACAGCAATGATATCACTTTTGAATGGCTTAACTAATTACAGAGTCAAATTTCAAGCAGAAGAATCAGAAAAATTACTTTAGCATATCTTTGCATCATTCTATTGTAGGAATTTGTCTCTGATCAATACTCGGGTCAACATGTTTTTAATCTTGCAGTGGGGGCAAGGCATGTGGATTATACTGTTACTTTTACTGCATTTTCAGCAAATTTATTCTTTTTAAGCAAATATATTCTTATAGATATATCCTGACAAATTAAAATCAGAATTAAATTACATTCAATCATGATGATTAATATTAAATAGGGGGATTGGGCTGGATGATCTTCAGAGTTCTCTTCCAACCCTAACAATTCTGTGATTAGTGCTTATATTAATGACAAACCATTATAGTCAAGATTATTAAGTTGCACCTTTGGGAAAAACTTCACTTCTAAAGATCCAAATATGAAAAAACTTTGTATATAATAACTTTGAAAACCCTGCAGGAAGAAAGCCTGATTTGTTCTCTAGAAAGGGTAATTTTCTTGGAGAGTATAAAATCAATAATGTCCAACAATCTTACTGTGCAGTGACATTTACCCATTATGACAATTTTGAATTAAAGAGGCTTACTCTGGAAAAGTTCTGGAATTCAGCAGGATCCCAAGCAATACCACTATTACAGCCAACCTGACAAGAAGCAGAACGTGTAATTAAAACAAAGAACAGCAGCTATGCACGATGGCAAGCTTCTGTTTGAGAATGAGCTGACAAATTTAAATATCAATCTTAAATGCTGCTCCCCTGGCGTCACAAGTGAGAGCTGTGAGAGTTGAGAACACTGAGAAAACTTGCAAACATTGTTGATTTTGATCAGTTGACAGGTAAAATAACTGGAAATGGGGTAACTCCCATGTCAATTTTTATTGACATTGATGTCATCCTATAAAGAAAAAGTATGAGGTTTTTTTTATTAAATCCTTCCAGCCATTTCTGCCATTAGCAAAATGCTGTACTTACTACATTTCTTCATGACCACAAGCTGAAATATTCAAACAAATTTGATACAAAATCAGGACATTTTTCCATAGGGAATATTCAGAACGATGAAACAGATTTCATATAGGATAAGAAAATCCTCCAAGCAGTGACTACTATGAAGAGTTATATTTAATATTAAAAAAAAAAAAATCTATTTTTAATGAAAGATTATGGTACAAATGATGCAAAAAGAATCAGTCACCACCCAACACTCACCACTGGCCTAATGCTCAGCTAGTCCCTGAGCAATGTGTACCTTGGGAAAAGACAGCTTCCCCTCCAGTTTTATTGCTGAGCATGCTATTACATGGCATGGAGCATCTCCTTGGTCAGTTTTGGTAAGCTTCCCTGTTTGTGTCCCCTCCCAGGCCATTTGCTGGGGGACAGGCAGAAGGAGGAGACCATGAAGATCTTGACACTGTGTAAGCACACCTCACCTAAAACACTGGTATGTTACCAGCACAGTTTTGGTCACAAATACAACACTGTACTGGCTGTTATGAAGAAAAATAAGCTCCATCCCAGCCAAAACCAATAGAAAGCCTAATACACTTTTCCCTGTCAAGGCAGTCCAAAGTGTTAACACATCTCCTGATGCAATTTTGTTGTTTTGTTTCAAATTGAATTCACCTAAGTACTGACATTTCTTTTATGGTGGGTAGGAGATTTAGACAACAACATGCCCTGAAAATGAACCACAGGATTTTTCTTAACAAAGGCAGTTCTTGCAGACCTTGTGTCAATACTATTGATTGAGCTTCTACTTAAGTAGTGTTAATTATTATTGAGAAACATAATGCATTAACTTCCTACAATGGAAGCATGGAACACAGTGTGTTTGTCAACAGATTGCTATTTCTTTATCAGGTAAGAGACTGAAAATTCTGTTTGCTATTTAAGCAGCATATTTAAAATCACCAACTTCTATTATCACATAAACTGAAAATAAAGTTATGGATCACGAGTAAGAATGAAAACTGAGTAAGAACTGGTCAAGGTCAGGATAAAATCAGTCAAGAGCAATGGTTGGAAAACACCAAATGAAAAATGCAGCATCTGACCTGAGAGCGACCGGCTGTGCCAGCCATGTCCTCAGGGTAATCCAGGAGCTATACATTTATAGCAATATTTTAGCACCATCCCAATCACCTAAGATTGGTATGACTGACATATGTTTATGTCTGAACAGTTTTTTCTGCTAATTATGCACATTACTCTCATCTGTTTCAATCAACCACTGTCAATAAAAACCAGCTTGAATGTTGCTCTTATAGACAGCATTTTGAAAAAACCTGATCTCTTCTTCCACCCTCCAAACTGTACTGAATCACTGAAAATAACACTTTAGAATGAAGCAAGTGACCACAGAAAGCTCAAGAGGAAAGTCCATGTTTTGCTGATCTGAAAGTTTCTCCTAGTCTGTCACGGTTTAGGCGACTCCCACATATTACCTATATTCACCAATCAAAATCATACATTTTTTGGAAGAAGGAATTATGATATAAAAACATAAGAGCTGCTCATTACGGCAACATGGCACTGAAGACATGAAGGCAAACCTCTTCCACTGCTAAGACTGTCATGAAACTGCTCACAATAAGAAACAGCTTAGTCTGGAACAGTACCCAAGAAACACCACAATAATTATAAAGGATTAAGTGAACTCTAGGCATCTAAATCAAGAAGCTATGGTATTTCAAAAATCAATGTATTTAGACTGATGAAGTTTCAACCGATGGTGGCACATCACACATCCATTACCTGCCTCTCCTTGCTGAACACATTTGTTTGTTGAAATTATCATTACCAGAGAGTTACATTTCCTAGACTAACATTAACCCAAGGCTTTCTACCACATCTGTAACACAATAGCTGATTCTAAACAAACATGTTCTTCCTCTGCTTCTTCACCCCTTTCACCTCCCTGCCAACTGTTACACATCATTTCAAGCATATTGGTGCTGTGCTGACAGCCTTGGGGTTAAGAGGTCTCTTGAATAAAAGAGAGAAGAGCTACTAAAAAGACCCAAAGAGGAAAAAAAACATTTCTGACCTCTCCTAAACAGCCATATTAAACAGCTTGAGAAAATAAGTAGATTATAGAAATAGTACTTCTGTGATTGTAATCCTCTAAGATTATACACTCTTACAACTTAATGAATTCCTGTATCACATGGATGTTCTCTAGATAATTTCAATATTTACATTACCATCCAGAAAGGACGACTGAGTGATCTGAAAGACAGAACATTTATAAAAAGTACAATCTTCACTGGATTTCCAGCTTTGAAAACTTGAATCTGAACTTAAATCTGAACATCAACTTTTCAATTTATCTTTCAAAGATAGCTTACTTCCCAACTTATATTTGACCCATAAAATCTAGAAGTCTCACAGTCTGGACAGGAGGATTGCCATGGACTTTCAATTTCTTTGAAAGTAACCAAAACACTTCTGTAAGTCTTGGCACCTGAATCTGGAAAGTTTATGGCCTTCAAAAAGCATTAGTTACCAAGTCTGGTAACCATTTTGATGTAAGTGGTACATATTCTGCATGTAACTTAGTCTTTACCAATCATACAACGTCAAGAGTACTCCCAAGGGACACAATCAGTGGTTCCACCATTGTAAAAATCTTATTCTGCCCTGAAAAGTAATATAGGTTTCAGAGTAAGAAGTGATCTCAAATTTAAACTGGTTACAGTACTTTCCCCTCTTCCCATGTGGGCTAGGCAATTTCTTCTGACACATCTGGATCTTTTAACATCCATCAATACCAAAAATGGCCAGGAACAGATGTAAATATAAAAAGGCGGGCAAATATTGCATATTATGTTGATGCAAAGAGACTTAAAAATTCATCTAATCCTGTATTTTGTCCAAAGCATGTAAAACAGAAAAAGGAAAAAAACCCAACAGTATATTATAATCACTCTTTAAACCTCAATACAAATATTCAGATTTGACCCCATACTTTTCAGTCTTCCTGATTTGCAACACATGAAATAAAGCGTATAATGTCAGTCATAGTAACATAGAATATTTTATATTGTAGCATGTTCTAATACAACCCTAGTTGGTCACTTCATTTCTTCTGAACATTATTTATATCTTCACACAATTTATTTTCGTGCATCTGAAATCTTGTACTGCTAGGGCCAAAAGAGGCCAAATTTATCTCAACTCTTATATGAAGAAAAACCATATTTTATTCCTTCTAGTAGTTAAATAATACATATAATCCTTATATATATAATCATTAAATCCTTATACATATAATCATTAAATAATACATATATCCATTAAATACATAAAACAGATGCTTGCAAGTTATTTCTAACAATAACAAAGAACACCTTGAGCATCATAACATTATACTTTTAAAAAGGTCCTACCAATTAAAGAGGATGTTGGAGGCAAAATTATCATCCTGACTGTTCAGCATCTTCATTAGCAAGCAATAAAACAAGGTAAGTCTTATTGACAACAGAGATGAATTTCTTCCTCTGCTCTCATTAGCCACGTCAGCTCCTTAGATTTGCAAGGTACATTTTAAGATGGGAAAAAAATAAAAATCAGTCTAGTGGGCAACTTCCCAATTCTTGCTTTAGCTTTGAGATTAACCTATTTTCCACCAAAAAAAAGAGAAAGGTACACTCTTTTCCTGGATTGACTGACTGAAGAATGTGTGTATATTTCAGATTCCTGCAATGACTGCAGCCTATGTAGCCATTCCAGAGGTGGACTGCTAGCTATCCAGGGTCTTGCAAACAATCTTGTTACAGCTGCACCCAGAAGAAGCTGTGAAGTCTATCTGAGGACTTGAGTAAATGCTCTTATTTCCAGACTGTTATAACTAAAGGCTAGTACTCTACTCACTAGCTGAATTATGCCTGACATGTTTGCATGAGCTTTATTAATCACAACTTTGTGAAAAATCTTCTAAATGAGAAACTGACAGAATAAAAATTCTTCACTTTTGCGTTACTATCAAGCATGAACCTCGTAGAGCAATCACAGTATCCAGACAACTAACCGTGAGCTGAAGTTCACAGTGGATGAAGAGAAGTCTGCTATGATCCCAGAAGGGGGATAAGGAAGTCTGAAAGGCCTTAATTTGTCTAAAGTGAAAGCATATGCTACTAAAAACCTGTCCAGGCCAGCAATGATTCTCCAAACTGGCAGCCTTAAGTCAACACTGTAGAGAATTTCACACTCCGTACCTTCCTGACCAAGTCTATAACCAGTTTTAAAGCACCACATTAGCACCAGCCTTTAGAGGAGAAGGAAGAAGGAAAGAAGGAAACAGAAAGAATAGTGTTTATTATATGTGTGCAAACTGAGGGTATGTACTGATTAGCAAAAACAGCACCTGGCCAAGGTAGAAATTTTGTATCTTTGCCAAATGTAAATAAAAGCAAATATGTAAAAAACGCATTTGATGTTAGTGGTCTGGCAGTGGAGAGGGAACAGAAAATGTTATACAGATCCATCAACTATATATTATTTTAACAAAGAAAAATATGTAATACAATAAAGTTTACAGTGAGCGAAGGTGATGTACATCCAATCTGTTTTGCATTTTACAAGTGAATTTAAATACTGTGAAGAGAGACAGAGAAAATCAACAAATTACCTACTTAGAAAATTAGTATCGTGCCACAGTAGGCCTTCTGAAACAATCCTTTTTTAAGTAATTCTGAAAAATCCAACACTAAGATATCACCAAGATTACGCACTGTGTTCTATTTCTTAATATTTTACATTAAACAATAATGCTAATCCATGAATATCAAAATATCAAGTCATTGCAACTAAATTCTGTAAGTTATTTTTCAAGTGGCTTAAGTAGCCTGGAAGACATTTTTCTCTGCTACCTAGACAGATGGTCTACAGTTCTGTATTTTAAAATTTACCTCCTCAATGTCAGAAATCTAAAGCACTTAGAAAGCTGGGTTAGGAGCAAGCTTTCATATACATGTTCATTTGGAGACCAAATGAAACATCCTAGACACCTAAAAACTAGCTTTTTGTTTGAAGTCAAAGAAGAGTAGAGACTAACATTCTATTCCAATATGGATGCTGAATATATATAATTAAGCTAGGATAGAATAACATGTAAAATCAAGAGATGGAAAACAGAATTTGACAGAATTAAGGCTGTTTTGTGCATCAGCATTGCCAACAGACTTAAAAAAAAATAAATTATGTACACAGAATTGAAATGGAGGAAAGTGATGAAAACACGGAGTATTTTATTGTTTGGCAGTAAAATACTTCATAGTGTTTCTTATGTTAGTAAATAACACTGTCCAAAAGGTCTTCTACTTTCTTATGTCAATATGGGAACTCTGAAAGATAAAGAAAATGCTAAAATGCTTCAGAAGAGACATTACCTATGCTACCAAAGTAGAAAGACAGCCATTATACATACTGAACTGATCCGATCTGTGTCAACAGAATAAGTTGAGATGACTGAAAATGCCCACACTAATGAATTCCTGCTAGTCATGAGGAAATACAATGTACTAAGTTTAGAATGATTTTTGGAATGGAGACAATGCTCAAAAACAAGTACAAGATAATTCACACTTCCTACTGACTTTGTTCTGATATATAGTAATGCCATTGCCTTATGACTTTCATAGAGACTGATAATGAAAAACATGGTATACGGGATTTTCATACAGAAGATCAAGAAATGATTCTTTAGACAGATCCTTTCTGACAGACACTGGAAAGAATTAAAATTCAAAGAGGTAACAAAAGGATAACTCTGCAGCAGCTATACAGCAATTCATTAAGCACAATTTATGTCTGCTTATTTCAAATGAGCTAGTGTCTGTGTGATTTACAAACAAGACAAGATCAAATATTCAGAGCAGCGTCAATAAGAAGAAGCTCTTATTTAATGCATCATTTGAGTTTTCTGGTCTCAAGTACCTGAGAATTTACATGAAATTTATTCTCAAAGATCTAAGAAGCTCAGAAATATTGAGAAATGGATCTGGGTTCATTCAAGTATGTTCCATAGAGGTATTTTGAATAGTTATTACTATTGATGCACCACTTGCATTCACTTTCTAGACTGGGAAAAATGCTGCATTAAATGACATAACAGTGAACTAATGCAGAAGCACAGGAAATACTGGGTTGCAGGAACAGAAAAGGAAGACTTTTTTTGAAACAGCTGGGCATCCAGGTGGTGGATTTTTCCCTTTTACTGATGTGTCTATGAACCAAGGCTGCTTTTTTTCCTTCTTTATAAGAAATAGAAAAGCAATTCTATTTTACATTTCTAGTAGTTCTGAAGTCATTATGAACATGGACAATCACCTTTCCACATCGGAGGTCAGCTACATTAAAGGAAGTTTTATATAGGATGAAAAAACTCTGGTCTTGGTTGGTTACATACAAAGGTGACCAGAAAATAGCTTTCACCAATCAAGTAATGCTCAGCAGCACGAAACAGAACTGGCATCCATCTCATTTTAAGCAAAAACTGATGAATTCCAAAATGCTGTAAAAAATATATTCAAACCAAAGCCTATGTTTTATCCATACAAAAATGCATCTATGTAAGTATACATATACTGAGTATGTGCAAATCAGACTTGTACCTTCAAAATCTATCAAAACCACTAAACTAATGAAGCCAGGTGAGGTGAAACTGTGAAAGATACCTTAGTAAAAGAAATCAGGGTAAAACTGGCAGTGAGTATCTCTGCCACTATGATCATAAATTACATTCAAGATAAATTCCACCTCTGGGTAAGAAGTGCCTCAAGAAGTCCTTGAGGTGGGTTAACAGGACTGACTGAGTGTGTCATAACTCAGGTGTGCTAAGACCAATCAATGAGTAAAGAAGAAAAACATCAATCTTCAGCTTAGTTATCATCAAATTTCTACAGGAAAGCACAGCAAATACTAGCTACCTAGAGAGAGCATTTGAAACACGTTGCAAACTTTTTATCAATATCATCATTAGTTTAAGAGTCCTGGCAGTTGTATTTCCTCTTACATGTACAGCTGGAATATGTGATCTTTAATGTTCATTCCCTGTAATGTAACATGGGAGCCAGGCTGGTTTTCCTTGTCATAGGAAGGATTTTCATAGATAAAGGCTTTTTTATTTTCTTTATACTTTTTTTTTTGGTCATGATTTGGTCATAGTGCTAATAAATTTTCAAATTTAAAAAAAAAGGCTGTTATTTATAGTTTTCCAAGCCAACTAACATTCACACACTTTGGGATTCTTCTAGGGTTCATCACAGAATTTGATGTAGCTGCCTTCTTACATTACTACAATATTAAAGTTTAAATTTTAGTCAAATTACTGAAATTAGGAATTAATTTTCCCTTGTACAGATTTCATTTGTCTGTCAACCAGGACTGCTATTTTTTCCTTCTTTTAAAGAAACAGAAAAGCAATTATGTTTTACATTTCTAGCAGTTCTGGAGAATATACAGGACAAGGATTAAGAGCTGAATGGACAGGTCACAAATGCCTTACAAAAAATCTTATCTTCTCCCATTAATGTTCTTAATTACTGGCATTGATGCCAGGACAGATTGTTACTGTATGTGTAGTAGTTGTAAATCAAGGAAATACCTAACAAGGATCAATTTCATATTAACACAACCTTTACCTGCTTTCCAAACTGAAAAATGTATTTAAACTTGTAAAACGTTAAATTCTAATCTAATACAATTATAAAATGAATGCTAACTTAAGTAGGCAATATTTTCAATAATTAAGATTTATACTAAATGACAGTCTAACTAACCAGACACTTTCAGAATCAATAACAAAGCACAGACCTCCAATCTGGCTCTATAAATATCAAAACCTAATAACTAGATACAAAAGAAAAAAGAATCCCCTTTCTATGGCAAACAGCAATATTCTGCATCTTGAAGATAACACCTCACTTAAGACCTTCAATCATCAGAAACTCAAGCAAATATGTTTCTTAATGCTTTCTACATTACCTTGCCTCAGAGTCCCAGGGATCAGAAAAAGGAACCAACCTTTATAATGATAAATGTCCCTCCTCAATTTATGTATCCCTACAGATTTGCAAGAACAGGATGTACCTTTTTTTTCCCATTACAAGTTTCCCCTTTTAGATGCTAGATTATATGCCAAATTTCTATGGAAAAAGATCACAAATATTCTTATCCATTCTAAACTCAATACATGGTTTTTATGTTTAAGGTCACTAAAATACATATAGTTAAGTAAAACAGCAAAGCGGAATTAATCTTGACATCAATATGCAGGGAATAAAAGCAAGCATCTGAAATGGTCTTTGGCAGCAGAAAATTATGTTTCTAATATTTCAATCTCTAAAATGACAATAACTGAGGATTTGGTATACATTGGCAAGAAATACCTAAATAAACTGCACAAAAAATTGTTTCTGTATGGGAACATGGCCAAATTTGATTGGTCATTTCAAATCAGCAAAACACCACCAAAATAAAAGATCTTGCAGATACTTCACATCTGTTGTTGTTGCTCTTTTTTGTTTCTTTTTAAATTTTTGGGGGGTAAAATTCATTTCTATCAGAACTAATTTACATGTTAATGTCTGCAAGAGCAATATGTTCAAATACACACTTTTTTCAATGTCTATCAGGTGAGAACTGAAATGAACAATGAACTACCAGGTATTTGACAGAAGAGAGGGCAACAATTGTCTTTTCTCCAATCCTAATTCACAGAATCATAAAATAGCCTGGGTTGGAAAGGACCTGAAAGATGATTTATTTCCAAACCCCCACCATGGACAGGGATGCCACCCACTAGATCAGGATGCTCGGGGCAATTTCTAACACAAGTTTTTGTTTGTCTCCTTTAGTCAGTCATTAATCTTGCTGTTCATGGTAAACACCACTATATGCTTAGCAGGTCTTAAATGTGGTAAGCCAAGATGAGTAATATTGTATGGAAAAAGTACTCATTACCATTCTCACACTGGCATTTTATTCTTGGAGGAAAAATAGTGATTCATTAATAACTCCTGCAGGGTGTCCTACAGAAAAGGTTACAAAGGCAAAGATGTCATCATTTTGGATTTCCAAGAATATTTTGATTAATACAGCAGAACAATTGTTAAACACCAATGTATATGGGTAGGACAAAGCTTAAAACCAAATGCATTTCTAATATGCATCTAAAGGTGGCAGCAAACGTTTATTCTTTATTATAGGGCCAGAGTTAATCTTTAAAGCGCTTCAGTCGCTGTATCTCAAGGTTCTATCCAGAAACAAGAGTCAAATGCATTCTGAATGTCAGTTTAATGTCATGTCAAGAATCAAGCTGTTCCAACGAACACAACTTCTAAGTGATGAAATTTCTGCACACCAGCCATCTCCAACTTTGCTTTTTATATTAACTGATGTAAAAGCAATACAACCTGGCCACCAAATATGGCCACCAAATAACAACACAAAGATACTCCAAATTAGACACATTCCAGTATCAGAATCTGTATGTAATAAAAGTACATAAGGCGGGAAAAAAAAGTCAAAAGAAGCCCTCCAGCTCCAAAGTCTGCTTTTCTTCTCCACCATAACATCCAGAATGCATGTAAGCTACAGGGAGGGCTCACCTAAATTCTAAACAAAGGACAAACTTGAAATATTTAGCCTAAGACACTAGTAGGAGGAATCTTGTTACAGTCTGCCTAAACTTGAATTTGTTCTTTGTTCTCAGAATTAGCACCCACACCTTCAGTCAGTTCTCATTATTGCTGCAAGTACTGATGTCATTAATCAAGTTACAGAAAACAGTCTAGCCTATTTAACTCTGCAGACTATAATTATATGACACACAAATGAAAATAAGGCAAAAAATGAATCTGCAGAAGGAAAGTCAGTGGCAGGGCTCTGGTCTACAGGAGGAACTGTGTGTGTGTGTGTGTGCGTGTGTGTGCGTGTGTGTGTCTGTGAGAGAGAAAGGAGGTAAAAAGAGGAAGGACATGCAAAGGGTCTGGAGTTCCACAGGAACACTCTTATTTACTTAAAATTAAGCTCTTAAGCACTTCCTGAAGAAACAGGAACAGCATGAATTTCACTTTCTTCACTCTTACCCTTTAGGAAGGAATAGGGTTCAATAAGACAAGTAGGCTTGTAAATAAGCCCTTCAAGTTCTTTCATCTTCAATTCCATTTACGAAAAAGTGTTCTTTGGTGGCAATTTTTTTTTTATTTTTGAAAATATGCATTAGCTACAAGAGACACATTACACATATGATGGGCATATCTATATAATGACTTAAAAACATGTGGGTGCATGCATATATATATTCTAATAAATTATTTTTAAGAATTTTATAGAGTATTAGAAGTTAAACTGGGTAACCATCCTAAAGAAAAAGTATTACTTTTCACACCCCCAGAAAGCTGAGAAGAATATCTCTTGAAATGTTATGCTACCTTGGCTGAGGGGATGAAGTGACAAGCTTTATCTTGAAATCTGACAGCACTAAGATTTAAGTATGATTTGAAAATATTGCTTTGACTAGTTAGCAAAATACATCAACATAACAGTAACAACAAAAAAAACCCCCAAGTTGTAAATTCTCAACTGGATATAATATATTTCAAACTATATTCTCAGGTCTACCTTCTTTGGTTTGCTTAGCTACATTTGAATCTTACTTTCTCTTGTCAGGATGAATTTGAGCTTAACTTGACATTTCAACATATATTCCAGAAAATACCTCTTGGTATTCCAGGTTTTGGACTAAAAGGGTTTTGATACAAACAGCTGGCTCAGAGAGGCTGACACACAATGAGTCATTGAAATTTAGGGTCAACTATAACTTGGTTTACAGTTTGTACAGGTTCTGTCAAATTTAAACCTATCCACAGGGTAGGTATCACCCAGCATGAGGAAAAGGTTGATAGTGTGAAGAACAGCAGAAGCACTGTATTCATGAGCAGATTTATTAGTTCCTATACAATGTCTATATGCAGCACTGTGTGTACACACACAGACCAGACTTGTGCCCAGTCAGAATGACATGTAAGGAATATAGAAATAATCATCATCTGCTATCAGAGGATTACTGAATACCCCCACTTCATCTAGGAGGTTGCCAAAGGGAGAATGTGGGTGTGCTTCATGGGACATAGTAGGGTCTAGGTGTGTTGAAAAAGTAGAAGCTAAGCATATATTTATGAACCTCAGTGGCAATTTTTTTCCACTGTGATGACACTTGTTTAGGATAAAGTTAATACTGAGTCAGTTAAATCAGGAACTCAATTTTGGACAGGTCAAGCTTAAGAGAACAATACAAGTTCAAAGGCAAAATGTGTTGTGGTTTATTAATAACAACTTATTTGCAGGAAGGATGGAAGTGGGAAACATTAGCAAACAGATAACCAACGTGAGACTTCACATATGAAACAGAAAAATTGTAGAGCATATCTTCACCCATTAATGCAGCTCCCTCCTCACCACCACACCAAGAAGAAAACAAAGAAAATCCTATTAACATGGAAAAGGAAAGAATGAGAGAAGACATGAGAAATTTTGCACATTTTTTCTTAGTTGAGAAGACACTAAGAGAAAACTATTTATCAACAAAGTTATCTGTATCTGTTATCAGTTTCAGTAGCTAAAGTGAAAGGAATAAAAAGATAATAGAAGAGCGTGAAGTGGTGTTTGGTGGAGAAAGCCTAGAAGTTTACTGCTAAGTTAGCATGTTCAAACCCATGTTTTCAAGATGTCATTAGGGTGCAAACTTATCTGAACACAGAATAAATCACATGCAAATTATTTCATGTCCAACTGCAAGGTATTAAGCTTTGATTCACTTACCTCCCATAATTTTAGATTGGCAGTTGATAAATTCTGGCTTCTTGTCTGTAAGGTATCGCTGACAAGTGTGATGTAGAACCTGAAAGAATGTGCATTTTTCTGAAGCTGTGTTTGCTACCCATTGGTCAAACGCATTTTCAAATAGTAAATCGAATTCCGGGGAATCCTAGAGGAAAAAAAAAATAGACTGTTATTATTCCAGTTTTTAAAATGATTTGGAGAAAGATATGTTTTAAAATGTACTATGTTGCAAAAAGCAGAAAGATCATGCAACTAATAACCATCCTGGTATTACTGCATATTTTTGAATGAAAAAGACCAAACAGGCAAGACGGTTTTTCTTACTGTTATTTTTAATAAGGACTAGTCAGCTATGACAAAAATATCTGAAAACAAAAATAATTTAGATCAAACCATTAAAAGCTGAATTCTGATAAGATACCCTTGCTATCTTCAGATATATAGTTACTCGTGTCATCTACATTATGCAAGCATTTATGTCTCTCATCACAAAATCGATGGTCACACTATGTTACAGAAGATGTGGCTCTGCTCTCCATGCTCAACCAAACAAATAAGCTAAGTCCTAAGCAAGTAACAAGTCCTAGTTATTGTATTTAACGCATTTTCATGAAGTGTTGCAAAGGACTCAGGATAGCATGAGCAAAAGGCCACTCTCAGAACAAACCACACTGCAGTTCTATACCAGATTCAGCTGCCAAAATAAAAGGATTTTATGCAAGAAGTCGTGCTATACATTTAATATTTGTGAAACATTGTTTCGCAGTCTAATCTAGTAAATGTTCTTTTCCAACTGATGACACTAGGAATTCACAGGGAGATTAGTTTGAAAGAAACATTTCTAAGCTTAAGAGCTTGGTAGGACTTTCAATCTGTTATGTACATAGCTGCATAGCAGATGCTGTAAAGGACCTAAAACTCTTATCTCTTATCCTTTTTGTCATTTCACTTATTTTCATAGTTCCTTTACCCACAGAAAATGTAATTCCACTCCTTGCATTTCACGGGACAGTGTCCAAGGTCTTCTTTTTTGTACCAAGACTTTAGGTAGTAATTAGACTTGGTACTAGCCACTTAGGTACTAACCAAGACTTGGGCAGTGACAGAATTTGGTGCGCCATCATTAAGACGCTTAGGTGGCTGATCAGCGCTCAACTTTGAAGAAACCAAGGGAGTTAGCCACAAAAATATTTTGCTATAAAAAGAACACTAAATCACTTTGTGAGCACATAATATGAGCCACATTTTTAACTTCAAATTATGTTGCTTTAGTACTGGAGAGTTGTATTCCTAAACCTAACACATATTAGTACAAGTTTGTCTTGAGATAGCTCAAGGTGAGCTGCATAGCCCAAATTAAAGGAATATTTCCACAGCTATTTAATATAGGGTTGATTAGTTTTATTTTAATTTTGGTAGTTTTTTGTTTATATCAGTGTTCACTTGCCATTTGTAGCTAAAGGACACTACCACATTTTCTAGCGTAAGATAAGGAATGCCAAAATATCTGAGGAAAGGACTGTCCTAGAAAAAATGCAGGATGCACAAGACTTCACAAACTTGAATCTCAGCAACCTCTTCTGTACTTATTTCTACCTATTGCTCTATCTCACAGCACAGCTGCATGCCAAAGTAGACCTGAAGAGTCTTAAAGCTGAAGCAAACAACGCTCTTAGCTCTTTACAAAGAAAAGATAAAGTAGTAAGGAAGTATGGAAAGGCAAGAAGAAAAAATCCGCATGACTGAGTTTTAGCCTCCTCCCATGTTTCCCATTAAAATCTACTTCACATATTCCACTTAGCTATTTCTTTTTTGAGAATTTTTACTTAAACCTGTATCTTGTATTTCCAGATGCCTTTTGAATAGAAAGAATGCCTGGTTCACAAATCAGTTATGTAACAGCTCAATTTTCATTTTCTAGAAAACTGTTCAAACTCACCCGATTAGGGTCTATACCATTGACCTGGCGAAGCTGCTCGAGCATCCACTGTGTCCTCCTGACAAATGACGTGGAGCCTTCAAATTGCTTCACCTTCGTAATAGATGCTTGAGCTGGTTTCTTGTTCGTCACTGAACATACAGAAAAACATACAACTGAAATGGGCTTTGTGATTCAGGAACATGCTGTTTAATTCACTTATCAGTAGCTGTTTTGCTGGTGTCTTTTCTACAGTGTCTCACGAAGCAAATACATGTCACTGATTCTGACAGCAGAATGCATTATTTTTCCAAGATAACGTACTGAAAAGCATATTCCTTATTATCAGAATGGTGGTATGCTGCCAAACAAGCTGTCTAGTACTCAAAATTGGATATATTTTAGCCATTATCAACTTAAGTTACCAACATCCTGCAAAAAACCCCAGAATTACAACAAAGGTTTTTCCATTTCATTCTTAGACTCGCAGAATGGCCTGGGTTTGAGAGGACCTTAAAGATCATCCAGTTCCTACCTCCCTGCCACGGTCAGGGACACCTGCCACTAGACCAGGTTGCTCAGAGCTCCATCCGGTCTCTCCTAAACATCTCCAGTGACAGGGCATTGACCACCTCTCTGGGCAACCTGTTCCAGGGCCTCATCACCCTCCCAGTAAAGACTTTTTTCCCCTAGTATCTAACCTACATCTACTCTCTTTCAGTGTGAAGCCATTTCCCTTTGTCCTACCTATCACTACATGCTCTAGTAAAAAGTCCCCCTCCAGATTTCTTGTAGGCTCTCAGGTACTGGAAGGCTGCAATCAGGACATTCCAAAGCATTCTCTTCTTCAGGCTGAATAAATCCAGTTCTCTGAGACTTTCCTCATAGGAGAGGTGCACCATCAACTACCTTACTGTTCTCTTTTCCCCATGCTAATTTGATCAAGTTTCTCATATTCAGCGCTGAGTACTAATAATTTCTTTCTCATCTTCTCAATTTAGGAGACAGAGAAGGAAAAAAACCCCAACCATATGACCATGTAAGTATATGCATCTTATTAAAAAAACCTGTTACTTTAGACTGAATGTCATATTGCTGATTGAAAAAAACAAAAAGTTTTTCCAGCCTTTTCACAACATGGCACAACATGTAGGTCATGCTTACACCACCAACATTTGTGACATTTGACTGCCAGTCAAGAGACGTAGGTATATGCACTTACTACACTGTAAATCCATCAAGTCAGACAATAGTTTGTGAAAAACACAGGTATAAGAATTAAGGAACTAAAGTTTGCTTGACACCTCCCCTTACAAATATTAGGTACCACAAACAACAACCCTGAATAAGAATGATATTACTTATTATAAACAAAATGTATGTTAAAAACCACAAAAAAGAAGACAGCTCTGATTTTGGAAAATAATAAAAAAGGCAATGTAATGCTCAAATTAGTGTATCATTCAGTCAGAATTAGGTTTTCAAATAGTACTTAATAAGGCTAACTTTCAACAGCAGGAAAATTTACTTCCTATATCAGACGTTTTCTCTAAACGAATATTCTTTTAATCAGTACAACATGAAAGTTCTATAAGCAGCTTTACACACTTTCTGTAGTCAAATGTGTATTTTATTTGCATGTTACTTATCTGTTGCTGTATATTAAGTCACTCCCAAACACATTTCCACTTTCTGTGAAGAAATAATTTGTATAATCATTGTATTGCATAATCTACTAAAGCTGATGTGTCATCTATTTTTTTTCTACCTAAACTCTTTCCAAAAATAATTTTACCCATATGATCTGCCAAATAAGAGTATTATTGGAAAAGTTGCTTTTCTCTGCTTTTAGATGCTGGCAGTGAAGAGAGCTTCTAAAATAATCAAGACTTAAACAGTAAGATTGCTTATTTTTGTGCACCCCATTTGCCCAAGTAACCAGGAAAAGTAAGAGGCTTCCCATTCTGAAAATACATGCTGCATGCACTTCTGCATCCAGGGACACAGTTTAACACTAAGTAAATACTGATGTAATACTTTATCATTCCATGAAGTTAAAAAGTTAATATTGGTTCTCAGGATGAAAATTTTAAAACGCACAGATCAGTGTCATGTTGTGAAATGTACTTTGGGATACATTAGCAAAAGCAGATTAACATGAACAGCTCTTTTCAGTATCTCAGATTTAGATGTTTTCAGTTCTGAGTGTGTCTGTGAAAGTCCAAACACCCTTGTGAGAACTAAATTTGATAAACAGAAAATTAATTCCAAGGAAATTTTAGTAGGGAAAAAAAAAAGGTACTAGCATTCCACAAGGCAGATAATTGTTTTTAAGAAGCTACCTTGGAACAGAAAGCACAGCTGGACTCAATATATTGATCAGCCTATTGACAAGAATGTAGTAAACAGATTGCCAGAAATCTCATTGAGAGTGGAAGCACTAAGAGCCAAACTAGTGCATGATGAAGTATGTGATTTAGAAATTTACATTAAATGGTACAGGACACAGAAGATCAATGTAGTATCAGAAAGGTAGCAGCAAAATTAGACCAGAACGACTACTGACATGCAAAGACTGCTATTACTAAGAAGTGAGATTAGTATTAAAGGTTCATTGCTTACTCCATGGCCCACTCATCCAAATGTAAAAATCCCAATAAAGCAGGGGTGTCAGGAAACCTATCTACACCCACAGGGTATATACAGGTTCTGTTTCTACTTCAAATTTACACAGTAGCGAGTGGGAAACAAACTCAAAAGCTGTACAAGTTTATATGCCTATCTTTAAATTTACTCTTTGTAGTATTCAACACTTTATAGCACCAAGTTTCACATATCTTCTACAAATCAGTACCAATTGAAGGCTATTTAACAGTGGCTCAACTTTCATGGCCTGTGGATTATTCTCTTTCCATGCAAAATGGGCAATGATCTACTGCTAAATGAGCTACGTATTAAAAAGAAAAAACTGTGTACACTATATGTAAGCCACACATATAATTAACACTAGCAGCTCTGCAAAACAAAGGGTTTGACACTAGGAAGCACTAGACAATTGTGTGATCAAACACTTGTTTTTTCCCCCTCAGAGTCTCATGGATAACCAATCACGAAATGTATACCCTTAAACTTCATTACAGCAAACTTCGTACTGTTCTGGAGGCTTACACATGACATACATTCAAGTGCTCTAGAAAACAGGAGGCATTACATCGTTCAAGGTGAGATTATCAAATTTTACAGATGATACTTAAACACTAAATGTCTAATCTCAGCATCTCCAGAAACTGGTTCGTTTGACAAATCCAGAAACTACTTCTCCAAACTTCTCTATATAGCACTTTTAATAATCAATGAACAGCAGCTTCGTCTTCATTTAGAGCCATTATTGCTCTGTAATGCAGTGGAAGATTCACATTACTTTTCCAAACTTCATCACCTCCCAAAAATGCCTATTAGTGATGAACTATAAAAGCATCTTGATTAGATGATTGTTTCTGTATCGTCCACCACATAACTGTGGGAGAGGCCAAGAGGGCTACTCTTCTATGGAGGAACCCACAAGGATCTTGCTTATATCATCCTCTTAGGCAGAAATTCAGTCTTAAGCTAAATGGTGCAATCCTCTTGGGAAAACAGCAGCTCCTCCTTTACATCTCACACTCATGATTACTGTGCACAGTCAAACAGATCTAGCTGCATTTCACCTTTTGTGTCTTAGTATTTTAGGAAGCAGCTAGCATTTCAACAGCATTCAGAAAACCAGCTACTCATGAACCCACCAAATGCTTTAAAACCATCACTTAGTCCATGACAACTTGACAGTAATATGGCAGTCACTGTAATTCTGAGAAACCCTTTGGCAGCCAGGAAAACTATCCTCACTAGCTGCTCATTATATTGCTTAAAAAACTAGAGCACTTCACCAGCCACTGAGTGGGAGTTATCTTGCAAACACATAAAAAGTATTTTCTAAAAAAATGAAAAAATGTGGAAGCAATTACATATACTTAGACACATTCTCTACCTGACAAATAATTTACGCATTTCTGCTAAGATCTTACATAATCATTATCTATCTTAATAAAAGCCAATATTTAAGTTATGCTTTAATTTTAAGTGGGTTTTTTGTTTGCTTTGCCTTTTTTTTTTAAACTGTAACACTATGCTTTCAAAATAAGCTGTAGCAGTGTGGACAAAATACATTTATTTGGAACTCATCAATAAATGGTAGGTTCATATGGCATTTCTGTGTGTCATAGATGGAAATAAGATTTCTTCTTTTAAAGCAACACACAGTTATCGGTGAAGTAAGAAAATGTGTGAGAAGTCAGCTACAGCAATTTATGATGGAAGACATTGTGAGATCTGGTGACATTTTTGCATCTTTGTCCAGTTGCTACTCAGTTCTGCAATTTTGTCTCAGAGAACAAAGCATAAGTAACTTGCAAAAAAGTCCCAGAAGTCTGAGAAAGAAATGTGGGTTTTCTTTCAAATGTCAAAGTACAAAGGTCCAAAGAAATGACATTAAAGTATCTATGAGGGCTGGCCCCCATTTGCTCTTCTCACCTATAACTCCAAAGCAAAAGGCAAGAAAAGGTAATTTATCTCTATTCCTCCAACACAAGAAGCTCTTCCTTCTGTCACTAAGACAACTTTACAATTGTTTTCCCCCCATTTCAAAATCTTACCCTCCCTATTTTCTTCCCAAAGCAAGGAAGTGAAGACTAGGCAGGGGAAAGGACACTAACACATCCCCTTAACCCTTACGACACTAAAAGTTTGTGTTACTCTGTTCTGCAAGGCTACAAGGTAATTCAAGCTACTACTGTTTCAGGTCACATGGTCCCCAAAGTATGGTCCTGGCAAGCAGGCAAACTTCCAGATTTTCCTACAATAACTTTCCAACAATCAAAAAAATTAAACTGAGAATTAAGATGAGCAAACAAGTGCATTCTGACTTATTTAGGTTGTGAGGAGTAAGATCCAGACACACATGGAACTGTCTTAGTATATGATGTGAATTTCAGGAAAACAATTTCCTGTCTGCTTACATGACTGTTGTGAGTTTTGCTACCAATCAATTCCAGCTTTGAGTTTGAGCACCAAAACTTGTAGTGTTTCATGTTTTCTCAGAACAGTTTCAACCAATACTGATTTAATGTGCAGTATGAATTAATTCTAGAACTTTGAGCCTTCCCACTGTGGTTGTCCAACTATTACCTCCTGCACACTGGCCACACTTCTTAGACCTCAACTATCTATAATACAAAGGGATGCTCTGAGAAGACTGTGGCAAAAAGAATTTAGACTTACGTTGCCACTTCCAGGATTAATTTTTTTTTAGGTACAGAGAAAAGAAAGGATATGATTGCAGCAAAAGACAGCTAGCCTCACTAAAAATAAACATAACCAGCTAAAACTGGGGCAGGTTTAAATTCCCGCTTGCTGGTCAAGTCTTGCCGGGTGTCAAAATGTTCGTAAGTTGAGACTTGACTTCTCAGAATGGCATCTCCTATTTTTGCCCATATTTCCTCTTTCCTTCATTTAACAGTGCTGCTTTCACACCATCTGGGATGTAAGGAGCTGAAAGCAGGGACAAGCAGCACAGTCCCACCTTCTCCACTTGCCAAATAGGACAAGAGAATGTAAGTGGCCCTAAATACACAGCAGTGTAACCAAACATTAATTCCTTCTGTTTCTTTAGGCACAGCATAATGTTTTGACATCAAATTGGAAGAAAGACAAGCTTTCAGATACAAAAGAGGCAAACTACTCCTAAGTCTAAACACATACCTGTTTCCCCACAGCCCTTCCCAGTAGTTCAAGTCTAAACACATACCTGTTTCCCCCCAGCCCTTCCCAGTATGCATCATCTGTCTGCTTAAATCAGCCCTACTGCATCACTGCTGTAACAAATTGCCAGCCTCATGCTTCAGGATAAAAATGTATGAAATGCCTCTCTCTTAATTAATGTATATTCATACATTGTTCGAAATGAAGTTTTATGTAAGTAATAAATTTGCCTTCTATATGCAAGTTATCTTTATTTGTTGAATAGTAAAAGAAAAATCAAGTATTAAAAAAATTGATTAACCTGAAAATTCAGGTTAAGATATGTGCTATATTTTCCCCAGATAAAGGACCAGACAAAAAAGTGTCCTGGACTTTAAATTTAAAAAAAAAAAATACTGCTTTGAGTTGCAATGAAAAAATACTTTTTTTTCTTCATGCATATGACACCATGAAGTGTTATAAGCCTAAAGTGAGAGCCTGTATGCTTTTCAACATGACTGTATTAATAAAAAAACTGCTGCTTAGAGGCCTTGAATGCCTTGTCTTTTGTTTTACCCCCTAGAGATTTTTATTTTTCACACAACCATATAAATACTTACTCTTAAAAACAGATTTTGTGACTATTCAAACACCTGATGCCCCTATCATCCATATCCATTACAGAAGACTCATCCTTAATTTCTATCAAAATTTAAAAGCTAGAAATATAGAAATTTTTCAGTTTTAAACTAATAACTTGCTTAAATTATTCTTCAAGTACTACAGCAATATAGTTTAAGTTACTGATATCAAGGCAACTGCTTTTTGTAGTGGCAGTTATATAGACAAAGGTAGGTAACAGTGGCAAGAACAGCAGACTTCATTTTGTCACCAGAGAGAAAGCTTCTGCTTAACTGCAAATATCTACAAAGGAATCTTATTAAACACATTTTCACTTCCAGAATGATGACTGAACTTCCAGGTTTTGTTTGAATTGCCTTTTACTACCTTATATTGCAAAGCAGCCAATTTTCAAACTTCTCCCACCTCCTTTTTCCTGAGCACAATCAGCTGCATTTGAGGACTCAAGACATTTCTAGTCAAAACCAGCAAATTTATTATGTGTATGTTTTTAGTTAGAACCTAGTTGAGAGGACAGGATGGTGCCCAGGCAGACCTACCAAAGCAGGGTCACCGCAGGGAAAGATAACAGATATTCCAGCCAGGTCCCAGGGAAGAATGATTAATTTCTCAGAACCCTGACACCGAAATCTTCAGGGACCTCTCAATTAGAATAGAGCCTCTGTTGATCCTGACCTAGAGCATTTTATATTAGTAGTTCACCTTGTCCTGGCATGATACAGCTTCATCTCTTAATTGGACGGTCTTTGGTGATTGAGAATTTCAGTTCACTCTATTTGTCTGGATCATTTATACCTTTGATCTTCTTTGCTCTCTTTTCCTTAAAAGGAAGGCAGCATCCTACACAGGATGAACAGGATACTTTAAAATCACCTTGTAAGCATGTATGCACACTGCAGAAAATCTCACTTTAATGTAGCTTAGTAATCAAGGCTCAAGATGCAGACCATAGTGAATACATATGTGGGTTGTCATTTTAACACACTCTGGTCATTTCAGTGCCTGAAACTGTGAGGAACCAATTAAAATCAATACCAAAAAAGTACTCATGAACTTAAGTGGAATTTGGCATAATTCCCGTGCAAGTTAACAGATGTGCATCCTCAGCAGAGAGTACACTAGGAATTACCTCACCAGCGTGAAAACAATGTTTGAACTTCACAGCAAGTGTCCTGAGAGGCAGGAAGAGGCTCTGGAAAATTAGAGCCTGAATTTGTTACTCAGTAACTCATACAGAGAGCAAGGTATTTAACAAATAGTGCTCCATTTCTAAGCTTGTTTAGATAACTCGTGAGGCTTCAGTTTCTGAAACAAACTGGCCAATGACTTTTAAGATTCTACATTCTAAGAGAACCCTGTTTAACAGGGTAGAGGGTTTACCAGAGCTTTTAAAGTTATGTAGAAAACTGTGTTTTTCTTGATTTTGCGCTGAATCAATGACCTAAAATACAGCAGAAGAGACTGCTGCTAAAGAAAATACTTGCCATGAGCACATGCAAGAAAGGATTATTTCAGCCATTCAAGACAAAATCCCCAGCTTTTGCTATACAATGGCCTAAGTCAGAACAGCAGTGGGCGAATTATTCCATACACTTAGACTATCAGAGAGAATTCTAGAGAACCCTTCACATACACATATGGTATGAAAACATCTAAATCTCAATATAAGCAACTAAAAAAGTCTGTCAGACTTCAACCACTTAAAGCTATAAAGAAATTGAAACACACACATACACACATCCCCAAACCAATAAACACCCCAGAAATATATCAGTGAGGAGGTACCTAAAGGTACAGCTGAAATGTGATATGAAGCCAAAAGAGAAAATAAATTTCAGTTTGGAAACATTTTAAACTTTTACTTTGGGCTCCAGGTCAATCCAGAAGTGTTATGCAACAAGTCTGTGTAGACTGAACTAGATTTGTCCATCATCTGTAAATGCCAACAATAGAAGCTACTACTATAGATGTACATTCCAATTTCGGTCTATCAAGTAACAATTATAAAAAAAAATCCAATTTGAAACTGCCATGAAGTCAGAAACAAACCCATATCTATTAAAAGCACTACTGCTTGTTTTTTTTTGTTTTGAAGTACCTGAACAATAGGATTTTACCTGTCCAAGTAGGTAAGTATGAATTATTTGAAAGTGTGCGTTTTGCCTGACTGCACTGGACCAATTTCCTACCAGAAAACAGCCTGCAAAAGTATAAATGAGTTGAAAAGTATTAGGTAAAGGAAACTTATACTCAGGGAAGTATACTTCTTTAAAAGCAAGACCCATAGTTTCCTAGACATAGTACACTAATAACAGCCCTTGAGAGGGGAAAATCAAATTATTTTCTTTCGCAGATTTTGTGTATTAGTAATACATTTGTATTTATAGCTGAATTAAAAACAGGTGGAAGGAAAAAAGAAGAGTTTTTCCTCAGATCTGGGTTTCTCCTACATTCGAAAGGTTAAGACTAAAGATATGCTGAAGCAGATAAATGCAACCGTTTGAAAGACTGTGAAAGGACGAAAAACACCCAAAGAACAGGCATGAAACATACAGAAAGTTTGGATCAGAGAGATCTATAATCTCAAATATTTGAAGTAGTTTCACTATCTAGGACACTCAGCAGTTTGAACTTGAGACACCGGACATAACCCCTTAGCTTCCAGCCACGCTGTGAATGTTGGTACAAGATCTATAATGGATGGAGCTGCCTGCTCCCTGGGTGGGCGGTTCTACAGAGAACATTAGTAGTACCGCAGTCAAATTTTAAAAAAGCTCTTCCATGTATCAGGAGAGGAAAAATACAATGTTACAATAGTGCAAAAAAGCCCTAAGCTATATCAGCATCTGGAGGACAAATAATTCTCCAAAGTAGGAAATACAGTAGAATCACTTTAAAAAGGGGAGGGATTAAAAAAAAAAAAAAAGAAAAAAGAAAAAGTCTGTAAGAACACAGTCTGGGTATGAAGAAATATTGAAAAATTGCCAACAATCTGAACATAGAGAGAAGTGACACTACAAGCAACACTATAACATCTTGAAGGTTTGTTCCTACTATTGTCATTATGTACTCATGCAAAATGCAACCAGAGGGATGCATTTTACGGTGGATGAACTGCTCATTACATCTCCCTGTACTTAAACCCTCTAACTGATTTTCAGGTTTCCTAAAGTAGAAATTGAAGTGCAGACCAGCATACAATAAGGCAAATTTGGTACCTGGCAATATTGTTAAAATGTGAAAAAACCCATAAAAATATCGGCAGGTTTTCTAAAACTGTATATTTGAATAAAGCAGAAGAAAAAACCCACAGTATTTCTACCAGACTATAAATTTTTTCTTTTCTCTTCTCTCCATTCAAAATTGAACTTATATAAAGAAACACAAGAATCTCCAAACACCAAGATTAACAACTGGATTTTCAACATATACAAAACAACTGCCATTTTTCTTGTATGAAATTTATTACTATGCAACTTACATGCACTTCTTATTTGTAGCCGTCTTTGTAAAAAGAGGGGTTTTGTCAGTTGGTTATGACTTCTTGGGAGTATTTTTTTTACTCTCTGCTTCATATACCTCTAATACAGAAAATTCCCATCCTGAAAGAAAAGGTCCTCTGTCTCTTGTGATTTTTTATGTCTAGTAGAGCATTTGTTTGATTTATTCTGTCCTCCAATACACATTATTAATATAATCTATTATTCTAAGCCTCATAGCTTGTAAATTTGCTGCTAATAGCTTCTTCCCACTGTACCGTTACAGCCAAGAATGACCATGACTGTTGGCTTGTCTGCTGCTTAGTCCATGAAGGCTGTCCCGTAATTAAACTGTTAGAGTCATCCATAAACACTCATTGATAAAACCAGACAAATGGTGCAGCAAAGAAGAAAATCTGTCACTTTGACTGCCAATTGCTTAGTTTAAATGCATCAATGTGTTCTCCAAGGGCTTGGAACTACATTAAAATTTGCTGTTTAAGACATGAACAAAATGGCTTTAATGTGAGCTACAGCAGTAGCAATAATACCTCCACAGGTTTTTCAGCTTCCTTAAGCCTTTACCCTTTGTGAAATAAAAATCTTTCTAAGCTTGCCAAAAGTCTTGAACATGTAAAACCTTTATAGAGGCAGCTACTGAGATCAGCACGTACCCATCTTCTCCTCAAAAGACAATAACTGGCCTTTTCAAATTAAAAAAGTCCAAAATAAAAATTTGTTATAAAAATTTAAATGAAAATACAGTGGCATTACTGAAATTATTAATAGCTGCAGACAAAAACGTGACTGTGTCCTGAGTAATACCTTTGCAAAGCAATTAGTATCACTGCAACACATGCACTCATATTCAGCTCTTTTCAATTCAGAAAGCAAATTCTGAGCTCTTGGAAGAAGTTACATCAAAGCACTTCCCCTAAGATATTCCACTAAATATCTCTGCTTGTTCTACATGAAGTAAGAATATATTTTAGAAGATACTTCAAAATTTTACTGCATTCTATTCTCTTTGTTGTCAATCCCTATACTAGAGCAATATTTGCAAGTCTACAAATGTATAAAGTTAATTACCCCAGATTTTTATATTCTTCCAATAGTCTAAAAAAAGCCTTTCCAATGACACCACCATAACGTAAACTGACACTTTCTTCACCTGCTATAAGTAATGCTATGTATTTTTACTGCAGATTAGTAATCTCCTAGTAAATCAATTAACGATACAGGTGTTAAGAAAAAAGTTTACTTGATGTAAGAAAAAAATTTACTGCCTCATATCCTTTGAAATTACACTTCCCATGTGATCAAACAATCAACTGAGAACTAAAGTCATAACATTCAGAATGCAATTTACATGTATTGACTTCTGCGCTTAAAAGCATTAAGGAAAATAGATACTTACAGATCAATGGCACATACAGCTACTTTTTAAACTTAACATTCAAAAACCATATGATGAGAGCTGACCAACAAGAAAGGGTCAGAACTTCCTGAAGAAAATAATTTTCCTTTAAAGTTGCAGGTTTTGACAATTAGGTTAAGCTTCAACAACTTTGTCCAATGATTTACATTACAAAATTGATCCCTCAAAAGTATTCATTCTAGTGAATAACACTTTTATAATTGCACAGAAAAAAAGATGACAGTGTTGACTCAGATTTAAAAAATTTAAATACTGTGAAATTATAAGTTTCTGGTGTGTGACTATCAATATATTAAAAGGAAAACTGATTTAACTAACGATACCCTATTTTACTGATAACTTTACCATTTACTGAAGACAGAAGACATGAAGTCCCCCTCCAGAGACTATGATATATCATGCCATCTGCCCACCTGGTCAACAGGCTGTCAAGAGGTGTAAGTCCCAGTCCAACCCTAATTTACACACATGGCCTTTATACCCACTCACCAACTGATGCAATCAGTACCAATCCTTTTATGAGTGTCTATACTGGGGACATAAGATCAGATGTTTTATAGGTTATAGAAGCAAAAGAACAACAAAGTTCAGCCAAAGCAAGAAGAGAAGTAACTTCAGTGTCATTAGCAGTTCCAGTGAATGTTGTTTATTAAGAATCGTCAAATTTATAAAAAATAAGTCCTGGAGAACAGTGCAACAGGACAGTTAGTAAACAAATGTAAGCATTACAAGCAATGCCTAAATGTCACTTGAAGAATTGAACCAGGACTTACTTCAGAGAATACTGACCTGTACAAAAGCCAAAGAATGGCTATTTCTAGTAAACAGGTTTTAGACTGTTCTCCTCTGTCCCTTACTCCAACCATCTTGATGATTTAGATGAGTTTGATTTTTTTGCATTTCTAGCCAGGATACATATTTTTGAAGTTATGCCAAAAATTAAGAAAAATGCATATCTTATCTTGAAACACATAATCTTCTATATTCTAAGTATAATACCCTTTTATGTTCTTTCTGAATATAGAGAATTTAACACTGAATCATCTGTGCTTCCTTTGCCCTGTGCTCCCCTCCTCCCCTTCCCATGGTTAAAGAACTTACTAGTACTGCATAGCCACGATCAGAGGCTTCTTTTCTCAGTGCAAACCTATTAAGACCACTCCCATCTATATAAGAAGAAAACTCTTTAACCAATACTCTTGTACAATACCTTTTCCCATGCAGAGACCATTTTACATATTCAAGAGTGACTATTCTAGCCTGGAAGCCAGCTATACTGCTGAATCTTTTATGAACAAGGCATTATTGGTACCACAGCAACAAATCCATGTAACTCCACTTAAAAAGTTCAAGCTTAGAAGCAAAAACTCAAATACTAAACCAAATATATGAATCAAAAGGTTTGTAAAGACTGTGCTATCATCAGTTTTAAAAGGAATCACTGACCATTTCAACAAAATATATTATCCAATACTAAAAAGGAAAGAAATATAAAATAGAGAGAAGATTAAACAATCATTATCTGACAAAGATGGACTCAACGTGGCTAAAAGAAAATGCTGAGCAGTGAAAAGAACACTGTAAAAGTCTAAAGCATATTGGTATGAGCAAGTGAAAGTCTCATTTCAAATCAAAGGTTATTTACTTTACTGGGCTCAGCTCTATGCAGTTTCAGGAAGTAGGGTCGGGAGAACCAGGACTGCAGCCCATCTATCACTGTTTCTCAGGGCTTAGAGCCACACATTTGTATTACACACCACTGTCTGTACAGTTCAGACTCATAACACTTCCCTTTCCTATCAGAGCTCTGCGACAACGGTTTGACTACCTTCTTAAGTCAAGATAAAAAGAGAAGAGATAAGGAGCTTTGTCACAATCTATTTTCTCCTAATGGTTCTCTTCTGCACCATTTCCCAGACAGCTAGGCCCAGACATCCAGAGAGAGCTGGATCAGAGCTTCAAGTTTTTGCCCAACGTTTCAGGAGAAAACAGTTCCAGACCACTGTCTTATACACATTGCCTAAGGCTAATATTTTTTGTTTATACAAATTGAGGACAATTTCATCCATGCAGTACCAAACTGTGTCCTGCTTCAGTAATAAATAACTGCTTTGATTTGTGCAGCCAGGAAGAACTCACTATATTGCATCAAGACCTGTTTTATTATTAAGATCTGTATTTTGTGGTTGGCTCTCTCAATGCTAGGAATCAATTTTTTGTACAAATAAGCTCTAAACAATGAATCACTTTAATGTTTTGTTTCTTTCAGATAAGCACACATCTTAAGGAGACAGAAGTAATGCAAAGCAAGCCAAATGTTGTGCCTTTATAGCTGGTTTCTCTGTCTTCTACCCATCAAGAAAATACAGTGCACTACAGTGCACAGGTAAGATGTTCTACTAAAGGTCTGGACCTTTTCCTTCTAGAAAACTCAAGAGAATTTACTCTATTCCTTAGAAACAAAAGAATAAAAAAAAGAAACAGAATGGATGCTGAAGAATTTCTGTTAAAGAGGGGGAAAAGCATTTACTATTTTTCCATAGGAGCAATGAAAATCACAAATTAGTCCCTGCAAAGACAAACCTATTCAATAAACCTTTATTTTCCTTTCTTTTGCATACTAGAACCTTACTGAATAAATAAATTTCAGATTAGAGTTATAAGTGGAAACAGAATTGAAATTATAAAAATGCTTGAAGCAAAAATGCAAAAATTATGTACTTAAAAAACCATACAGGGCTTGCTTCACACTCTAAAGACTTGCTTTCACAGCTTTGAAGAATTTACAATACGAGCATATTGTCAACAGCTATCATAGTTTCTGCAAGTCTGACCCTGTCTCCCAGTGAAGGCTGGAAAATCAGCTGGATATTTCCAAATCCCAAGACTATAGCAATAAAGCTATCATGTCATGTAAGTTGCCCTGGAGTGAAATTTAAGAGAAGTTTCCTAGAAACACAAGTATTAAAAAATTACCAGTATTCAACAGCTTACTTTCCTAAGTATACATTAACAGTAGCAGTTAGACATAACACCTTAAAAGGGGGAGAGAGTGGGAAGGGAGAAAAAAACCCTACAGTCCACCCTACCCTACAGGCTAATTCTCCTAATGAGAAACCTTACATTGTTTCACAAATATTAATTTCCATACCCTTTTCATCTGATAGTTATTCCCAGGTAGTGACCCATTGCAAATACAGCTGTTTCAGCTTACACTCACTCAGAGCAGCATTCTGCTGCTACGTAAGATGTTCTACTAAAACCAAAGTTGTTGTGCTTCACTCCAAAATACATAAATAAAAAGACCAAGAATAGGACCCCTCGCTTTAGGGGTTTAATTCCCCATTCCATCTTTTCACATGATCATTTGAGAACTCAAAAAATTTAATTAAAATTACATATTGAAATCATTACAGCATTCCTATTTGAGTTCTTCCTTACTTGGCACTTCTTCTGTCACTGGCTTTTCAAGAAACAACTTGTCTTTCAATACTTAAGTCTCTGTTCATGAAACAGTAAATGGGACATGAGAATACCTGAGAACCAGTGGGACACAGTAATTAGTACCTATCATTTGATTTGCCTAGCTACTGCACGAGCTGTTTGTTCACAATGCTTGCTGCAAAATCTCCTGTGACATCAGCAAGAGACGCTCACTGAACCCTTCTGCCCTCCTAGGCTTGAGAAAACTGAAATGGTTTTCTCTCACACGAGCTAGAATCTTAAATCCACAAGATTACCTATGAATCTAAAAAAGGTTTTGTCTGTTAGAGACAGCTATGTAGAAGCAGTACATTGCAGCATCAGCTGGTTTAACAGTTCTTAAGCGAACACATCTGCATCCCAGTTCTTGGTTTCCACAGACTGACTCTATCCCAGCTATACAGAATATGCTATTCGATATTAAAAGTAATGAGCACTACCCTAGAAAATTTAGATGCTATAGGGACAGGTATTCAAGTACTTAATAATTTGGCAGTGCTAAGAGTGCAGGGGTGTGCCCTTATTATCATGTCAGGACAAAAAATCATGGTAATGAGGCCTTCAAAAGGCTCTTTAGAAATCAATTTAGCCTTTTCAGAGATTTACTGAATGTGGTATAATTGCAAAGAGTGCCAACATAAGAAGTTGAATGTGATCCAGAATATAGCTATAGAAACTACATCATGGAAAGAAAGCAAAGGCATTTGGACTAAAAGGATATAAGGACTAAAATTACAAGGGAAGGAGCAGAGCAGCCTTATCCCATTTGAAGGTTTCTGTCTTAATGTCTTGCTCACCCTAGTAAAACTCAGCAGCATGATGCACAAGAAACAGTAACAATGAACAGGCTTTTTAAAAATGGATCTCAATAGCTTACAAATGCTCAAGGATCACTGGACAATAACATGGGAATAGTAAGGTCCCTAGGTTTTAATCATATTTTAAAAGGATGTCTGCTTCAGTTCTATTTTACATGCCAAGTTATGCTGGAACATTCCCTGATTAACAGGTATTGAATATGACTAGCCAAAGTATAAGCATACAACCAGGATCGGATTACTTTAAGGCAAATAATTAAACCACATCATTTTATCTTAAGCAGCAATGCATAATCAGCCAAGTGTTGTTTCACAGCTACAACACCTCTATATACGAGGCATTTAAGAATGGATCTAAAAAAGGGGCAGAAACATTTCCACACTTCTGTGATGGTCAAATTACCCAGACACAAGGGTTATTAATTTCATTTCAAAAAGACCTTGCAGAAAGGTCACCGATGCATTTTCCCACTTATAGGAACTTACCCATTATAGTATCGTACTTCTATGAAAAAGGGTACTATCTGATTCAATACTTCTCCTTTAGAAAGAAAGTCCTTTTCTGACATCATACCACAAGATACTCAAAAGGATTAGAATGTGACAAGAAAAATAATTCCGTATGTTCTCCCCAGCTCACCTGACACAACCAATCAGAATCAACATTTCCCCTTAGAAAGATAAGGATATATTATACATCTATTTTTGCAATACATGACATATTATGTTAATTAACTGCAATGCATATAAAAATGAAGATTTGAGACTATCAGTAATGTCGATACTTAGTCTTCATTCATTGGCAAATAAAGTACAATTGTTTGAGGAAATAAATCACATATCTCACATAAATCTGGTAGAAATAAATGCTTTGAGTCAGATATCCTCTTTACAATGGGGTAGCCATCTCTGAGACTCAAGTGACTGAACCAGGACACTTATTTGGGTTGTGAGCTGTGAATCTTGTTGCTGAGAATACTGTGCTGCTTGTGAACACATCCTTTCATGTAATGGGTTGTTATGTCACTCAGCTTCCTCTGAGTGTATATCCTAGTATATATAACTGATTCATCAAGGAGAGCCTATGGAAATTACTATTTTAGTATAAGAGAGGAAGCGCACTTGAAGTAAGCAGTAAGGTAACACCACTAGTTGCTGCTTAGGAAAACCCTTGCATAGTACATTAGCCTTGTGAATTTCACTTTGTTCCTGTTTTGATTATTAACACACTGTTTTTATTTACTTTTAATAAATGCATAACTTGTTTATGAAGACACCATTTGGTCGCAATAAATTCAAGTACAGCTTTGGACAAATGCATGGAATCAATTTGTTCAGGATTTGTACCAGCACCAAACAAGAGTGACAGTGCAGTGGCAGCAGAGGTCATGGTCGGAATTTGGTACCTCTAAGGCATAAATCAGGTACAGCTGCCAGGTGCCTCCTCCCATTGCCTTAGTTTTCACTCTGTCCCATGCCATGGCTTTCAGTCACAGGCGGAACCAGACTGCAGAGTGAGCAGGATGGAAAAGAACACAGGAAAAGAAAAATATTTTTCAGTTGAATCAGTTCCTGACCTGGATCAGTAATATGACTGCACAAACTGCAGTGTCATTGGAGGGGAGGAGAATGGTAACTCCCTGAAGAGCCACCAAAGAAGTCAAAGTAAAGACTTATGCTGAAGGACTTGCTTTGCAGATTCCTTCCAGATCAGACCTGTATTTCTTGGTTTTACTTTGTGTGGTTTTTCTGTTTTGTTCTGGTTTTTCGTTTTTTGGTTGTTTTTGGTTTTTTTCTTTTTTTTTTCCACTCTGACACATCCCCTCGTACATTATTGAGCTAATTCCTCGTCTTACATGACTTAAGACTATGTCAGTCCCCACTAGGCCAGATAAGAGCTCACTAAATATCAGTCAAACATCAACTTGGTGGACAGACTTTCTTCTAATCTAATGTTTTCTAAGTTCTGGTTCAAGCTGTGGTCTACCTGTTGATTTGACACTTGCTTAAAACTATTTCAAGAGAGAAAAAGTAAAAACAACCAATACTTAGCAGCTTGAGTAAGAAGCTATGAAGTTGTCAAAAGTTGTGTCACAGTAGATCACTCTAATAAAGAAAACAGACCATACTAATTTAAAACAGTTTCTTGACCTGTGTTTCCTATAATACTTTTCAAGATACTATATATGACTTGAACTCTATCTTCTGACATTTAATTAATTTAAATATTTTACCAAATGGATTTATCTCAAATTATGACAGCTTAACATACAAGATTAAAAGAAGGGGTCTATATCTTTCAGCAAACAGTTAAATATGAAGCTATCATCAAGTAACTCAATTCCTTTATTTTTATAAATGCACTTGCAGAATAACTCTTCTTGCCTTAGGACCCTATCCACTTTCCAATTCACCAAACAATGTAGCTCAATATGATACCATTAAAAAAACCAGCACATGAATTTTATTCATGTTTTACATCTAACCTATCTTTTACTGCTAGATTAGCCAGACACTTCTCTCCTCAACAAAACAACTGACAATAGAGCAGTAAGTACTTTCCCACGGCACCATTACCAATTAGAACTTGGTTTTAACAGTTACAAAAAAAAAGACAGCATGAAATAGATAATTAAAACCTTACAACTACCAGGTCAATAAGCACCACTGGATATATTAATAAATTCACCCAATGTACCTATATTTATGCTGAGGCAAATTCTCTGGATTATTGCTAGAGATACTGCTGTTCAGACAGAAATGCGAACACATGGCTTTATGAAGCTGCTTTAGATACTGTGTGTCATATATGCCTGAAGGGGATCCACCAGATGCATTTAATTACAAATCAGGGTAAGAAGATAAAGCACTCTAATCTGGAAAATCAAATTAAAACGCAAATTCACACTTGGTTCATAGAATTTTAGAATGGTTTGGACTGTAAGAGACCATAAAGATCATCTAGCTCCATCTCCCTCTGCTATGGGCAGGTTGCCCAAAGTCCCATCCAACCTGGTCTTGAACACTTTCAGGGATGGGCATCCACAACTTTTCGGAATAACCAAATCCTAACACA
Organism: Irena cyanogastra; assembly: GCA_013397155.1. Classification (NCBI taxonomy): domain Eukaryota; kingdom Metazoa; phylum Chordata; class Aves; order Passeriformes; family Irenidae; genus Irena; species Irena cyanogastra. Next base: position 95,718 of record VWZV01015310.1, on the reverse strand, counting down.
CAATATATGAGTATACTTTCAAAATATTCTACTTAGGTATCTGTAATCTACTGCAGATCAATTATTTTAACATTATCAAACAAGGCCATTATTTCAGGATTTTCTTGACAAACCAAGTCAATTGCCTGAAACCTGAAAATAAAACAAATCTAAGCAACAGACATACCCTGTGTTCAGCCTCAGATACATCCTCCCCTTTTTTCCACCTCGAAGTCCCTATACTTAAGAGCAAGACTTTTAACACTTGCAGGTTTCCCCACACAATATTTTGCACTAGGAGTGAGACTAGGGGTTTGGGCTACATACCAGGATCCTGAGAAACACTAATGTGTGCTCTTCCATATGTACTTGTCTAGAAATTCCATGTATAAACACACAAATTGTGCTTAAGAATGTCTGGAGTCCTCCTCAATACAAAAATCTCACTCAAGTACTACTTCACTGAGAAAGAAAAAGAGCTATCAGAGTTTCATGTACTTCTCTCAATGAAGCAAGTAAACATGGATTCAAAAGCCCATGGCCTGGAATAACATTAGCTAGCTCAAGTCCCTGGGGTAGAAACATACTGATACTTGGCTGAGTTACTCTCCATCCCTGCTTGTAGCTGTTTGAGAAAAATCAGCCATCTGAACACCTACTTCAAGTTCCTGTAATTCCTTACCCTTTCACATACACAGTTCAGGCCAACTTCTGTGTTGAACAAGTCTCAGAAGGTGTTGTATCTTGAGAAATTATAAAATGTACAGTATTACAGGCAGTGTTTTGCAGGAGGGGTAGCTCCTCTATTTTTAAGATTTTCTGTGAACAAGCAAGAAATCCTGACACCCAAAGTATTAAAGATAATTAGATTTTTAACAGATTATTTTCAAATCAGAATCTTATACTATGTATTACCATTGCTCTCAGATTACTATCTCTTTCAGGACTTTCCTTTACCAATATAGTACACTAATGAGTTAGGAATCCCAGACTTTACTATCTCATACTTTCATCCCGTGAAGGCCAGCCTTAACCTTAATTTAAGAAACTATACAGCAAATTCATAGTGGATTCTTCCTGTATTAATGATTATGAACTTTAGAACTGAACACAAAATGAATTATATCCCAGACTGCAGCAGATTTCTCTTGCCATTGTTATTAAACCTATTTTTATTTATCCTTCTGTAATGAATACATAATGAAAAGGATCCAATAACATAAGCAGCAGCTGTATCTTGAAAGGTTACACAAATGCTACCCACAGAGATCCTATAGAATATATGTAATACAAACAAGACACAGCCAAGATTGATTATCATATGAATGACCCTGCAGAGTTTAAAAAACCCCAGCAATGCATAAGCAGAAAACCATTAAAATTTATTACTGCATTATGACAATGCTAATCCATAGACTGAGGTTTTACAGATTACACAAGCGTAATCAATTGTACATTAAGCATTTACTGCTACAACCCAAAAGACGGGGAAGACAACAAAGTAATTCTGAAACATTCTCTGCACTTCAGATCAACAAAACAATCCCAAAGGTGCACATACGAAAAGGGCTAACACATGACATCACTCTGCATTTCCTTTGAAAGTACACCCAATTCTTTAGATATGTCCATAAGAAACACCTTTTCCCGCTCAAAAATTATATGACCTTATCAACACATGGTTTGCATCTATTGATAAACATCAGTTAGTATATCAACCTCCTTTTACATGCCTCAGTTTGCTTGTTCAATTCATTACTGTCAACACTGAAAGGAATGCAAGCTCATTTATTACTGCTACTACTTCTACTGTTCACTCTTTTCATACTGTGTTATACTGGTGAAGAAACTCCTGCAGATCCTCATGGCACTTGAAATATCCAGAAACAGTATCTTGACGCCTTGCTTAATCACATTTCGGATGTTCTGCAGCCATCATGATTTCCAGTGCATAATATTCTTTGTGGCACATACTAATTTATGCCGGTTAGTCCCTTTATCCAGATTTCATTTCAATACAGTGACTACCAAAAGCTAAAATACCAAATCTACGAACATGTGCCCCAGAGGTTCTGAGCCTCACTCACTTGTGGCTGATGATTCTATGCTTAAAAAGATGTGGCCATAGAGCAGGTGCAAGCAGAAGAGTTACACAGCTGCACACTTAAGATGCAGGCTGCACATTGTACTGAGCACACCTTGCACAGTACGGCATCAGTTAGCCCTGACATCTGTACCTCTCAAAGATCCTGCTCCCACTTGCTTTAAAAAATGAAACTAAGCACTAGCCAACATTTAGGGTAGTAAGGAAGTACCACACCTTGTGGTAAGGCAATCCTACAATCAACTACATTATGATTTGAGGGCTCTTGTAAGATATCGTTTGGTACTCGTTATCCAAAAAGATAAAACTAAATTCTGTGCAAATTGCAGCCATGTCACTATCAAAGAATGAACCTGAAAAGTTAGACAAGAATTCTTAGATTTATACTGGAAACATCAGATATGGGCAGTCTAACCCTTTTCTTTACAGCAGTAATTACCCTTATGCAAGCTTACAGTCACTCAGCAACTTGGTGGTAACTGCCTTTGTTTCAAGAATATTGATAACTAGATTATGAAACTACTGATTCAGTAAAAATAACACTTTATTTTAAAGGACATGTCAGTCAAGTTACTCCTATTCTAGGAAATTCTATGTGTACTCTGGCAGATTGCTTTGACAGATAAAGCACATCGTCATGAAATAGCTTGACAAAGGTGCATGTGCCTATATTAAGTTTTAAGAATTTTCTGAATATCAGTTCCATCCCATTCTTGAGATGTTTCTAATATGCTCAAAATGAAACAAAATGCTTTAAAAAAACATTTCTATAGTTAGGAAAACAATTTTAATATCGGCCCACAAACTGATGCATTCCTGTTAGATTTAAATTAAACTGCCTGCTTAAGCAGCACTTTAAAGCTGAAAGAATTTTCATTTCTTCTGTTTTATTTTCTATATACATGCAGATTTTTGGCAAACTGCCTTATTAACATGCCATGCTATTAAAATATTTTATGAGAAAAAATGAAGTCACTGATATTACTGATTTTTTATCTGTATTCTTTTGCAAGAAATGCTGTGAGAAAACTTAAATAGAGGAACTAGGTTTAAAGCTAATTTGAATACATATGAAGGTGTATGTGTTGAAATCAATTTGTACTCCTCTTTTGCATGTTTATTTAAGCCTCAACATACAGACAATGTAATAGACTATTTCTTGTATGTGACAGTATTTGTGGAGGACAAAAAAAGCTGAAGAGGCCATAAATTCTCTTTTCATTAAGATTAAAAGGCAAAAGAGAACGAAGCATGAACAGTAAGGCCAAAAGGCTTTCCTAGAGGGAAGAAGTAATACACTTGAACAGGTGGAAAGGAAGCCTGAGCACAATCACAGAAGTTTACAGCTGAATGCCAAACATTTAAAAGAATGCAACACAGTTGTTTCCAGTGCTCCATCCCTACAAATGTGTCCTAATGGACACTCATTAACAGATAAAAATACAGCTCTACAAGGCTGCTCTGGTAACCATTATTTCTTCACTATTCTGTGAGCCTCTTACTTTTTTCAAATAGTTTTAAAACCTAGCTCTATGGCCAAAAAAAACCCAGCCATTTTTTAGGAACAGTTTCTGTGCCCTTCTGTTATGTGCAGAAGCTTCCTGCAAAGAGCTGACAAGCAACTCCTAGGATTGCTTTAATCAAATATTACAGAAATCAACTGAATACCTTTTGACCTCCTATTAGACAATCACTAATAAAGCATGGAGTTCAAAAAACCTGCCAGAAGCATCCAACATTCAACTGAAGCACAGACAAAATCTTCAAGGAAAATAAGAAAAAGGAATTATGTACTCCAAGTGATTCCTCCTGAACCTGGAATGAAGCCAAGTGATAGCATATCAAATTTTCACGGAAATGGCATAGCGGAAGCCTGGGTTTACAGCTGCAGCAGGATTCTAGAAACAAAAGGAAAAACAAAGAAAAACAAAAATATGGTCCAAAAGAGCAGATGAGGTATTGAAAATTAAGAGCTCGACTGCAAGATGAAAAAGTCAGAAAGTGGATTCTTTAAAAAGAGCAGGAAGATAAAAGGGGATGGAATCATCACATGAGGTTAACAATCAGCAACATTACTAGTGTGTGCTAGGAATAGAAGAAATTGGCATAAGAAAAGGAGGATTACTGTTATGTTTTGTTTCAAAAAAGGATAGATTCTTGCACAGAGCTGGACAGCTGGAGATTGAGTTAAGCAGAAATAGCGGCAAGTGGACAATGGCTTGTTACTAGTGAATATTCACATTCAGGAAGGAAATACGCAAAATTAAAACAAGAATTAACTTCAAGTGAAGCAACTATGTTTAGTGCTTGAAACGTCTCCAAAAAGCAATAGCCAGGGCTAAATAATACAATTAGCTAATCATAAAGAAAAAGGTGTGTTTTAGAAATGGAAGCAACAAACAGAAACCTTGCCAAAGTAAAACTTCCACAAATCAGAAGACTAAAAGAAGTTGTCCACAACTGATTTGTTTTAGAATAGGAGCTACTCACAGAAAGAGAGAATTTCAAACATCTTTCCCATCTTCTAAAGGCATTAATAATATGCAAAAAGGGGAAAGATGTCATGAGACTAAGTTGATTGCCCTAAATTATGCAGGTGTTTTTTACGGAGAGAAAAAAAGCAAATGGAAAAAAAGAAATATTGTTTGAACAGGTCAACATTATGCAGACAGGAGAGCCATATGAAATCCTTTAAAGAAGTGACTGAGCTGAAACAGTGAGAAAACATGGGTTATGGATAAACACAACAGAAAAAGCAGAGCAGTAGGTAGTCACAGATATATGTAATTTTTACAAGATTTTCTACACATCATTAAATTTTGAGTCCAAAGCAGTAGTACAGCTCTGGTCATTCAAGTCTTTGAGACTGTGCTACCTATCTAAATGAATGGTTAAAACTATTCTTGACACCATTTCTACTTGTTTAGGCTGCTGCTCTGGATAATTCCAGCAGACTGAATAACACCAGTGCCTCACTGCACACTATTTTTTTTAGTATATTATTTAACAACTAAAGGCTGAACCAGATGATTAAGGCTTCTTTCAATTTCCTATTCTGCCATTCTCTGATTAGTGTAACATAAGGACTGAAAAATTATTAAACAAGGAAACATTTTTATCATATTTAAAAGGCAATTAGAGCATTTAATGAAAAGTTGTTTCTCATCACATGGACCACAAACCCTCACAACCATGACACACTTTAGTCCTCACAGCATCTCAGTACAGACTGAAAGCCCTAATTTGCAAAATGGCAACACCATGCTTCAACACATCATTAGAGGCAAGAGAAGTATGTAGTTCAACCAGCTTGCGTAGTTGCATGCATAGATTCCTTCTGTTCTGCTCTTCCCCTCCTCACCCTTCTCCCTGGCTGGAACAAAAGCTATTTGACCTAAGCACAAAAATATTTTACTAGGATACATCAGGTTCTAGCTGGAACACAAACAAACCTCACTTTTAGTTAAAAAATTATATGAACACGGAACACAGAACATATCCCTGGAGGTGTTAAAAAATGACTGGACATAGTACTTAGAGCTACAGTTTAGCTGACAAGGTGATGACTGGCCAAAGTTGGACTCAATGATCTCAGAGATCTTTTCCAACCCAAATGATTATGCGATTCAATACCTCCAAAGTACAATACAAAATCCAAAGGCAAACTTGCCTACTTTTTTTTAATCTCTGGGTAATCAGGGGAAAACAGGAGACAAAAGGAAAACATATTTTTATATTTAAAAAAAAATTGACTTAGCCGTCCAAATGAATAAAACATGAATTGCTTTATCAGTCAATACATAGTGGTTTTTCAGTTTAGACTTCTCCTAATATCACTGTAAAAACCCTCCCTTTTCCCAGTTCCTAACAAATTTCAAAGCATCTCCTCAACCCATTTTCTCTTCTCCATAGTTAAAAAACCAATTTTTGTTCTTTTGTTTCCCAACTACTTTTCATTACAGATTGAACACTGGGCAAAAAAGCAGCATTCCCTCACATGGTACAACTGAAGGATTGTTTGCATATTTGTACAGCAAACTTATATGTGCTAAACCTAAGAAAACGATTCTTAAAAGAAATCATGATATGTGAGTACAAAAATAAAGCAGAACAGAAATTATTCCAGAACTTTTAAGGGTTCTCTGCCTAGATGTTGTTTTCTTTTGAAGCAAATTCAACAAATTTCAGCTGCCCAAAATCTTCTCAGATAGTATTCTAGACAACTTTAGATATTCCCAGACAATTAAACAGCCAAGTTTGCTTCAGCAATCTGTCATTAATGTAAGTGAATAAATATAATGTCTGGAGGTTGAAAGCTTTTGTTTACTTCAGCTTCCAATTTTTTGCCTCACTCAAAAATAGCATACTTGTGTAAATACTTTAAATAGATGTTGTAAACACTTCTCTTGCTAGAAGTAAGAGAATGTTCTTTTAACAGCTCAATTTCGTTTCAAGCCATTGACCCAGTCACAGAAAACTGCTCTCGCCATTACTATGTGTGTTCACGCTATCTGTGTTCCACAGAATGACATGAGGCACAGGTTTAAGAAAACTAACACAGCAGGGGCTGATATCATATTACCCAGGAAAAGCATTTACTAGTTATTTCATCCAGCAAGACGTTTATGTTGCAGCTTCCCTTCCAGCTGAGCCTGTCCTCTGAAGACAGGTCTAAGTATGAAAATGCTTAAAGTAATTTTCCAATAACTATATAGAATTAGGGGCTAAAAATACCCAAGGAACTTCACTGCCTGAGAAGTATATTCCACAATTTTACAAAGTTTTCTCAGACTCAACCCCTAAAAATTTCACCCAAATGAAGTTTTCTTTAAAACAGTACCATTAGAGAATTTGTAGGGTTTTAACTTTGTCATTCCCTGAGGCTACTGAGAGTTACTGTGTGCTGCTGAGCTCTAATGAACAGAAAAGCAGCTGACTGGGTGTGCCAGACTTTCTCTATGAAGTTGTTCCAGCTAAATAGTTACTAGAGATTGTTTTAACTTGGACTAATGGGTAGGCTCCTCCCTGATACAAGGCCAACAAAACTTTGTATAGTTTATATTCTCTCAGTCTCCCCACCCTTCATATGTTGTTTTTTCCTTCTTGTTAGGATATGCATAATCAGAGTACAAAAACAAGTTACTAAAAATCTAAATGTAAGTAGGCTGGAGGAAAAACAATGCCTGCTGTAAATGCAGAGCACTTGTTCACAGTAGCACATATAAATGCATACATGAGAATATGAGCTTGTTAAGACTTAGTTCATTAACTAATTCCCTCCCTACTATGTTTTTCAGGTATGTCTTGCTACTTGATTGGTATATGAACTCCTGTGGCAGCAGTTTGCATAACCTGGGGGATACAGGCAAAACACACCAGAAAATCAATCATCAGTTCTGATCTGTTCTTTTTCAATTTTACTTGCTTTAAAAGGATTATTTACAGATTGAAGTCCCAAACAGAAAATATTTAGACATCAGAACTGCATTATTCATCTTTTTCTTTGTCAAGGCAACAATAAAATCTACCTAATGACAGAGAAGATGGACATAGTATTCTAATCAGCTTAGCATTCCTTTGTTAAGAACTTCTTATGTGCTACTCTGCACTGAAAATTATTCGATAGTACCGTATTTAAAGGCCAGATGTATGGTGAAAACTTACAGGATTTGACTCATACAGCTTGGACTACTATAAAAGAATAAGATTTTAATCTGATGTTTATCTGCTGTAAGAGTGTAATACAGTAAGCACTGGTCAGGGAGAAAGAGAACTTCTGGTTTTTTTTCACAAGATGATATTACTTCTAAGAGCAGAACTACACAGCAATCAACAGAAATGCTTTCTGAAATGCAACATCAAGAGAACATTCCAGATCTTTTCTGCCCAGTATGATTCAAGTTCAACAATTCATAATGCGGTGAGTCAGGGTATTATACATACTACATTCCAGCACTACAAAAACTAAGAAAACTCAGAATGAATCCTATTGCAAAGCAAAACACAGCAGTTTTAACAGTTATGGTACCACAAGAAGAGCTTCTGCCAAAGCAAGCAATTAGGGGATACTCACACAGGTCTTATGTGCATGGTTGCTGTACTCCAACTTGAAGGGAGAGCTACCATGGAAATTTGTTAAGTAGAGCCTTACTTTACAGCTCTGCATTTTTATCACATATGACATAGCACCAAACCTTGCCAAAAGCCTCACTTGGACAAAGAATGAACAAACTGTTTCCAAAGACATCATGACATTCAAACATTTTAACCTGGCATTAAACTTGATGCAAGCATCTGCCATATTCTGGGCAAAACATGGCACTGAAATACATAATCACTGAAGTAAGGTGCTGCCAGCTCTTGAGGAATACAAACCTACCCAGCATTAAGTAATTACAATAAATGGTTAAAGCTCTACAGAGCCCCCATTCTCTTCTGAACATGGAGGGGAGAGAGGCTGTCTGCAACATAACTACTTCATGCAGTAGTTTTTTTCACAGTAATTTTTGTATAACTCCATCAAAAAGGCCACTAAGTCCAGCTACTAATCTCATCAAGCTTCCTTTATGATGAATGAGGCAACAAGCAGCTCCCAGTGTACAACTTCCAGTCAACAGTTTTACAACCAATTTGTTCTATGCATAAATCTTGCTGCATCAAAACAGGCTTTGTATTTATGAATATTAAATTTATTCCTTGTAATTACTGCAAATTTACATATGAATGAATAAACAGATCTGATGCCTGATATTTCCCATCAAGTTTTCAATGTCTTTGTTTTGCTCACATTTTTTCCTTTCTTATTTTTCCAAGATATCTCATTTGAGATTTTGGAAATCTTTCCAAGGAGTTTACGTCTGGTTGAGGTGGAAGGAAAAACAATTTGAAGAGATCAAGTCTGAATAGAATTGAAAGCAACATTAGTAACAGAAATTCTGTGTATTGACACATTTTAAAAACCTGAAAGCCTTCAGAAAGTCACAGAACAGTCATTTGGATTGGAGAACATCCCAGATCATTAAGTTCAGCCTTTGACTGAACATCACCATGTCATCTTTGCCATGGCACTAAGTGCCACATCCAGTCATTTCTCGTGAACACCTCCAGGGATAGTAACTTCACCACTACCCTGAGCAGTTCATTCCACTCTACAAAAAAATTCCTCCTGATGTCCAGCCTGAACCTCTCTGGCATAGCTTGAGGCCATTTTCTTGTCTTATTTGGCCTGGGAGAAGAGGCTGACCCCCACCTTGTTACAACCTCCTTTCAGGCAGTTGTAGAGAGCAGTAACATCTTCCCTATGCATCCTTTTCTCCAGGTTAAACAGCCCTAATTCCCTCAGCTGCTTCTCATAGGAATTACCCTCTAGAACCCTTACCAGGTTCATTACCCTTCTCTGGACATGCTCCAGCACCTGCTTTCAAATACATAATTCTGTAGCTTTGCTATAAAAAGGTGCCCTCCTACACAAAATTCTTGTGGAAAAGGACTGGTTTCATTATGCTGGACAACTCAGATTGAGGAGGGATCAGAGCATCATGACATACTAAAGATACAATCAATAAATGCATCCCACCCACCAAAGCAGTTCATCATTTTCCCTCTTCTATTTCAAATACACAGAAAGATCAATAATGAAGAAGAGAAGGTTAATCTGGCTTCCACTCAAAATGCACCAGTTTTGTTTTTCAAAGACCCTTAACATAAAATTTTAAAATTTCTTTTATAAAACGGAATTTGAAATTAATTATCATTACAAGCAACTGATATCTGACCTTCTAAAACTCCTTATGGGAACTCTGGAGTTAAAATACCAGAAATACCTAACAAAGACAAAGTATGTTCTGACAAACAAAGGAAAAGAGTCTTGGTTAAGAACTATATTTAGTATCATAATAATTTATTACAAGTAGATGAAGGCAATTATGTTTTGACAGCTTAATATTAGCACTAGAAGCTATATGTTGCATGTATAATATAAATATGCATGCTGTAAATATATATTTAATATATATTTATTTAGATGCACATAATACAGCATATGAATGTAACTATGCTATATGAAAATTCAAAAAACATCAGTGCTTTCCATTATCCAACTTACAGCCAGTTTAAAGCAGTGAATATAGGTCACTGAGCACACAGCGAGAGGAGCTAGACATTATTTGCCCTACAGATACGTGAACAATTAAACCTTCACTTTAAAGAAGCCATTACCAAGATAAGACAGTGAAGAAAGAAGCTTGTTTGGATTTTTTTCTCTGTTGTGAAAAAAGGAATTTGAATTTGCACAAAAAAAACACAACACAGAACTTGTATTGGACTCTGTTCAGTCCTTGCTAAACATCCCAGTTTGTGCCCAGATGTTCAGCTGTGATCCAGTCTGGGTCCATGGGGCTGGGCAAAGCACCACAACTGGCCTGCAGCTATCTGCAAACAGCTGTCCGTCCAGGTCAGAGCTTGCAGGAGACTGGACCACCATGTGGCTGGTGTGCTCTGCTGACCAAATCTCTCATATCAGTCATGACCTTTTTTGTATAAATGATCAAATATTCAATAGAGTCTGACAACTAAGTGGGTCAGTTTGAAAGTGAGTATGATGAACACTGAAGTAACATTCTCACAACATTTAAACTGAGAGGAAAATACAACCACCATCCTCTACCCCCACCCAAAAAATACTCATTAGTAAATCAATAAACTCTATGGGCAGACAAATAGAGCATTCTCCTGGAAAGTCGGTGTAAAATGACATTTACTTGGTTTCTCACATTCTGAAAAGGAAACATGAGAATCCTCTGCACTGTAAGTGTCTGAAAATGAGATGTTTTCTTCAATAAGAAAGTTCTGAAAAAAAAACCTGTGAGATTGTCACTTCAGTAAAACTCAAATGGAAAATAAGAACATATTACGAGAAAACTGAATTCTTTTGATAACAAGTCCCTTCTCACTACTTCCCAATTTCAGTTCAGCCACAATGCTGAAAACTCAATTGTACTTAACCTGTGCTCTTTGAACTGCCCATGAAATTATAGCCAGTTTCTGGCAGCCCCATCAAGTGACCTTAAAAGCAGCAAGAGATATAGGTCATTCCTAGGTAACATTCTATTCCATGAGCAGCCACTATGGAAGGAACAACAAATTTGTAATTGGAAAAACAATTTCATGACACCATGGATTTACAGTCAAGATTTCAAAGCACAAAAGCTCATGTTGCAAGTGTAACAGAGTGGTGTGGTTAGGTATTAGCTGTAAGCATACAAATGAGGATATCCACAGAACTATTTAACCACATAAACCAAGACTCTGTCTCTATGTATACTTAGAAACAGAAGTAAAAAAAACCCAAAAGCTATTTGTGGTAAATGCAAAAAGCTTTCTATGTTATTGACTCCCTAGCTTTTGAACAAGTCTGTGACATGGTCAATAAGGTTAACTTTTAAAGAAGGGGAAAAGCCCAACGTGCTCCCCCTCTCTGTGTGCATCTTATTTTTGTGTATTATTTCTTATGATTTCTTTGCATTTCCTTTTGGCTTTTCTAGCACCATTCTTGATAGATTGTACTTCTGCATCAAAGCTGTTAAAAAGAGCCCTAAACTGACAGTGTTAATTTAATTTGGAGATGGCAAAGAAAGAACACTATTAAAAGTCACAACCACAGGGGGAAGATGCTTCAGTCTTGGTTTTAAAGAACTTTAGCTCTACACTCTAATACAAAGGTTTTCAGCAGAAGGACTAGAAACATTAGTGCAACTAAACTGAGTGTTATCACACACAAGAATTCAGGTTCAAAAGGAACCACCTGTTTCATTCAGTTCACCACAACTGCAATAGATATTTAATCCTGAAGGGTCAACACAACATCCATCCATACAAACTAGAACATTTCCAATGCATTATGACATTAAAAATATTTTTAAATAACAAAAGTTATTTAAAAAATGTGTTGATGGTGTCAAAGAAATAACACACACAGAACTCTGCACAAGCAAGTAGGCCAACGACCTATATTTCTGAAGTGACCATTTAAGTATTTTATACTTAATTCAGAATTCTAAATAAGGCTAAGAACTATTTTAAACAATTTTGTTTCAATTACATAAGACAATGGTGACAAAATTAAAACTTAGATCTGATCCAATAACTCTCACTAGATCTGCTAGTGTGGAGGAGGTGATAAATATCCACTTTCAGCTTTGAATTTCTTGTCTTTTCTCTGTGTTAAATCCTCTTTTACATTACAAAAAATCCCAGTGTTCATTTTCTCTGTTCTGCCTACAGCCACCCCACCTCTGTGTTTCCCATCTGTCTACTCTTTCTTGTTCTTCTTCAACTAAATAACTCCTTAAAGATCTGTCTTGGCTCTGTTTGCCAGTACAACTTGGCTAGCTCCAACACTAGGCTGGAGAGCTGCAGGTAACCCAGCTGCTTGGTTTCCACCAGGCTGTCAAGCAGTCTTGCTACAGCTTTTTTAACTTAATCTGTGTCCAGTTTCAGATTACAGGCTTTAGGTATACCTCTCTCAAGCATTAATGTTTATTTCTAACCATCCCAGTATTCAGTATCATAAAATAAAAAAACCCAATACATACTTCAAATACCAACATTAAGGAAGAATCTCCCTTACTCTCCCATCTTGTGCTGATCAATATTTGATTCCTTTAATGGTTCATTGTCCCATCTCTGAGGCTAAGGGCATTCTCTCTGCTCAGCATCTCTATCCACACTTTCAGAAATTCAAACAAACAACTATGATAGAATGTCTTTTTAACACCAAACTTCAGTTCAACACTGAAAGGAAAACATTTAACTCTGGTTATAACAATCTGCATAATTTCTCAGTTACAAAGTGAGCAGTAAATAGAAGTAGCTGTCACAGTGGCTGATGTTTCATTTTCAGTACCGTATCTTGGATGAAACTACAACTAGACAAGATGTTTTCTATTTATATCCCTTAAGGATATAAGAAGTCAGTTTCTACTCTTTCAACTGACAAATTTAGTTCTAAAGAGTAAATTATCAAATTCCTTTCAGCAAAGGCCAAACTAAATTAGTCCAAGAAAACTATGAACACAGAGATATTCCAGTCACTTTGTTTACCTAATACATAGCAAATCTGTCAAAAATGGGACAAGAGTCAAAGGCTGATAAAGGCATTTCCAGGGAAGAGGTTGCAACACTCAGCACTAAAGCACATGCTGCCTGAAATGTAAATACAAATCCAGAGCTAGCCACCATTGTGACTACTTCACTGTACACATTATATCAAAAAAGGAAGGTAACCAAATATATTCTGTTGTCCCAAGATACAATCCATCTTAGACTGTTTGGGGCACAGCTAAATTGCCATGCCCACATTAACTTAGCATTACTAAAAAGAAGCTTTTTCTGTAACAACTTCTTGCTGCAAATAAAGCTATTATTGCTTCACAGCCACCAGGAATAGGCAAAAATTACAGTTTATCCTCATCACAATTTTAAACACAGTGGCAGAAATTTTAAACACAGTACACAGTGGCAGGAACACTTGCTCCCCAAAGTGTGGTTTTGTGCCTTTGATGATTTCCGACTACATAACTAATTGCACTTGACCCTACTGAATTGCATAATCTTTCTGAGCAAACTGTTTGGAACACGACATCAAACACAGCCAGGCAGTCCTCAGTCACTTTGTTGCCTACTGATATTACCAATCATACTGTACTCTCATAATATAAACTATAAATGTATATGAGGAAACCTGGTCTCAGATCTGTGCAAAACCCCATGAATAGTGAGCCACATGTGAGGGTTCTTGCAATACCAATATGCAGCTTTTCAGTGTCTGCCACAAAGTAGTTTTATTTAAATCCTGAATGCTTCTCCTTATCATAAGTGACAAACTCTGCTTTAGACAGGACATCCACTATTTCTTCCTTACTCATAATATGCTGTGGCAGCAAAACAATAAATGCATTTAAGACCATTCTCTGTCTTAAAATCCACATCAACTGATACATATGAATATTGGGTGGGGGAGCTGAAGGAGGACTAAGTTTTACAGAATGACAATTAAAAAAAAAAAAAGACAAAAAATCTACCTATCAAATAGTTAGCCTGCACAAAATTGTAAGCATAGAGCACATCTCTAACCTTTAATCATGAATGAGCAGATCTCTAACCTTTAATCCTGAACATGGGTATCAAGCACCTGTGTATCCCAAAACTTACTGCACAGACCTAGAACATGATTGGTCTTTACAAAAAGACTTGGGAAAAAAAACTGGACTGACATTTGAAAAATATGATTGCCGAGAAAAAGAGTTTAGCTTTGCTTAAAAACATCAGTGAATTGAACATTTCTTTAAGAGTTAAGAGGTCTAGATTAGGTTCCTCTGTACCTTGAGAAGACTGAAGCATGCAATTCTTACATCCAAAAAGAGTATCCCACTCACAAGTCTACGAATAGCCATGGGGAATCAATTTTTTAATCCTTTCTTGAAGCTCTCTATGTGGGGAGAATGGCTGAGGTCACTCAGTTTGCTCAGCCTAGAAAATAGGAGACTGGGGGAAGACCTCATTGTGGTCTACAGCTTCCTCAGGAGGGGAAGCAGAAGGTCACACATTGATCTCTTCATTCTCGTGACCACTGATAGGACCTGAGGAAATAGCATGAAAATCTTTAAGGGAAGGCTTAGGCCGGGCATCAGAAAAAGGTGCTTTATTCAGAGGGAATTCAAACCATTGAACAGGCCTCCCAGGGAACCGGTCACAGCACCAAGCCCGACAGAATTGACAAAGCTTTTGGAAATGCTTTCAGACACATGGTGCCATTTTTGGGTTTACCAAAATGCAGGGCCAGGAGCTGGCCTCGATGATCCCTGTGGGTCGCTTCCAACTTGGGATATTCTATGATCCTATAATGACAAGCAGAATACTCAACTGTAAATGAAAGGTCTTCTGGTTTGACCTCAGTATGTGTGTGCATTTCCTCTGCAGCTTGTATTTTAACATAAGTATTTGTACATATGTATCTAAACAGCATCTCATCCAATCACATTCAGTAAATGCACATTTTTTGGGCAGATGTGTGATGTGCTGGAACAGTAGTAGAGTCACTGAGTTTTACCTCCTATGCTTTAAAAGTTTTAACATTACTTAAAAAACCAACAACATAATTTCAAAGAGTCATGAAACTCTCTCATTTAGTCCAAAAATAATCATACTTTTCTGAGAGTCATAGAACATTTCTTCTGGCCACTAGCTATACTTCCAGCAAGATGCACACACTCAACGGGAGTAACTGATACACTTAAAAATGTAAGTGACTAAATACCCTAAAATACCAAAGGTATTCCCACACGCTCAGTTGGCAGACATTGAAACATGGCATAAAAATTACATTGTATATCACTTTAATGTCCTGAAAAGTTCATCCTTCTAGGAAATACCTTAATATGACTAAGGAAAGACTGTTACCAAATATTCTATTTGTTCATACTCTGCAGTTGTGCTGTGAGAGAACACCTAGGAGCTTTTAAACAATCAAAGTGCCTGTTCGATTTATTATAGTATATAAATATAAATAGCCTAGAGCACGTGGCTCCTCAAGACAAAAGGTATAAGTGCTATAATTCTCTCATTATACTATGAAGACTGGAATCATCCAGCTCCTTATAGCTATAGACAACAGCTAATCAGTTAATCAAAGACAAACCTAAACAAATAACTGGATGCCAAAAGTCATTAAACTTACCTGACAGGCAAATGTACGTTAAATATTCACCTTGACCCCCAGTAGCTAGAAAAGGAATCTTTTTTTTTGTTCTTCTTTTCACTTGAACAGCTCCCAGCATCCTTTCATCATGTGGGGCAAAAATCTCTTTGCTGATTGCAGATTTGGCATTCATTGTAGATCACAGGTATAGCAGACTGCTGCTCTCTAAAAATAAAATCATAAATATAAAACAATATTAGAAACTCTTAAGTTATATCAAAGTCCACTTAACTAACTCAGGCATTAAAAACTCTGACCTTCAAAGAAAGCTTTTAATGTCTCAAAAAATTTAGAAAATAATTTCATATTCTTAAAGGCAGAATTTTCGAAGTATTTAAGTGTCTTCAGTGAAGTTCACTTCTTAAATTTGCTTATATTAGCTTATCTTATCTTGGGCAGAAGCACTAGCACTTCAGTATGTTGCAAAATCTTCTGAGAAACACCCTGTTTAACTTCATGCAGCATAAAAGCTTCATTAGTTCCCCCCGATAACTGAAAATCTGGAAACTCAGATCTGTGTCCCACATACACAGGGAAAGCACTGCAAGGGCACAGGGAAGGAGCACTGTGGTTGTGCTGGCACACAACTCACATTCACAGAGGACAGAGAAAGCTTCAGACTTGATGACACTGTTCCTTCAGGAGCACTGCTCCTGGTGACAGCACTTGATTACACAGCTCTTGCACCTCTTCCAGCTTCAGCACCTCATCCCCTCAACTCTGGAATTACTGACTGGGCAACTGCACAGGAAACAGTGAGACACCATCGAGGTCAACGCAGACAAAACCACACCTCTACTTTTGTGCTATGTAATTTTGACCCAGGTCAGTTCCTCAACGTGTTTCGTAACCAAACAGCACAGTTTACTTAGGAGAGACATACACATGCATAGAGGAAAAAATTATTGTAGAGAACAGGGAGGAAGGAGGGAAGCTGCTTAGTCATGCACGTCCCAAAAAACAAACCTCACTGCAGCTTGCAGAAGAGCCTAACTAAAAGAGAGAGAACTCAGAGGGGACATTAACAGGTCCTTTGTGCAAGCTGTAACTCCAATTAGGTCTGCACTGACTTCTTGTAACACATACCCTGGCCCCCATTCATGGAAACTGCTGAATGACACCTTTAATTATTCCAAAATGACACTCCAATGCACATACATTAATTTACACATGTCTGTATTACCAAGACTTCCAAGCTGACAGATCTTTTTGACACTCTTAGCTTTCTTAGTATGAAGATGATTATACTCAGGCCTGAACTACCTGATAATTCTGCCTGTGGGATCATTTGATATTTGCCATAATTTAAAATAAATGTAAATAAACTACAATCAAATTAGATTATGAAACCAAGAGTCACGGAACCATCATTTTTTGTGTGCATACTACCAGCAAAGTAATTGCCTTAACACTTTCAGTCTCAATGGTTTTCTGTCACTATTTATGACATTCTCTTATCTTTAAAAAATGGGAAAACTAAAATAAAAACAACATGTGAGACAGTACAACTTAGTCCAAACTGAATTCACCACCTACTAATTTTGGGATGCAAAGAGAATCCTGCGCCAAAATAATCTGTAACAGTATACCTCAGTAAACCAACACAGAGGTATTTGAATTCTGACATGTTTTAGCATCATGTCATTTTACACCTTTACAAAAGTGAATTGCATTTAAAAATTGTCTCCATCAAAAGAAAAATCCAGACCAATTTCAATGGAATAAAGAATGTATAGCTCCCAACAAGGTGTGATCTCATAACTCTTGACATCTTCACCACCTATCCTTTAACAATGAATATATCAACACAAAAACAGAATCAAAAGAATACACTTACACAGTAGTTACTTAGAAAAAAGTTGTGAAAGAAAATGTGTTGTTTTCCTATTCATCACATACTTCTCTCTTCTGTGTTACAGAAATATTTGCAGAGTACATCATACCAGCATTTAAACAGTTGGGACACTTCAACTAGCTTTTGGGTTTTTGTAGTTTTTTTTTTTTTTAAATTCAAGGCCACTATTAATAACTATGGATTTAAACACACAGACCTCCTCCTGACTGAGATAGATACTAATAATTTTTGCAAAACCCAGACCTTCATGTGCCTAAAGAATTTTCAATGAATAGCTTTTTTTTGTGAATAGCACACACAGAGGTGCTGCCAGGTTAAAAGACAATCAAGTGACATTCAACTGAAAAAGTGCTTTCCAGATTGCAATGATCTGATGTTATTAATTCTGCAACTGAGTAGTTGAATAGATGTTTTCAGACATTTTCTTAACGGTCACGGACTGTAAAATAAAATACGATTTCAAAGATTACTCAGGTATGTAAAGGCTTCCTTTAAGCCTGTAAAGGACTAAGAGAAGATGCAGGTTTTTCTTACCTACAGTATCATAAAAGGTTAGTGGTTTATTGCTGCATGCTGCTATTGGCTTTGACATTAAGCTGGTTTGTATATATCCACCAGAAGCTGTACACAGACATGGTAGACACCCAACTGTGACTGGAACCTCCAGCTAAAGTGTAGACTCCTGGCTTCAGAGATTGTGATCCTTCTGTTCCCAGAACTTGGGTTGACATCAGCTTCAGGAGCCATATTCAAACCATTAATGTAACACAGTGTGTACTTGACACAACTGCCAAATCTGATGTGAAAACTGACACTAACACAAACCACAGAAGCCTATTTATTTAAAGAAGAAAATAACTAACCATGCCTGTGTACAAACAGTCTTCTGAGATTGAGATGTCAATATAATTTAGATGAAGTTGTTTTTCATAGGTCAAAAAATCAGCGGCTGAATTCAAATAAGCAACCTTCTCCTATGTACTAGTAGATGTATGCCAAAGACCTTTGTTTAAATAAGTAAAGCCTTCCAATGCTCCCTGTTTTCACAAGTGGAAATAATACAATCTCTGGCAGTTTTACTTAAAAAAAATACATATATATATATATATACTTCCTCAAGGAACATGAGTAAGTCTCATTTTTTCCCATTCGCCAACAAAATCCCTCTTTTCATTTAAAAAAAAACCCAAACCACTGCCTGTACATGCACAACTTCATGTTGTATATGCATATTTCTTTCCACAATAATGTTTTCTCTTGGTGCACACTCCCGGACAAATTCAAACCATCAGCAGTTTCCACTGAAGGCCCATATGAACTCATGCATTGGAACACAAACTTTTTCCTCCCATTTGTACTCAAAAGCAAAATAAAATGCCTTAAAGAAACTTTGTTGGAGGATCTCTGAACACTCTAAGACAGCACACTACCACTTACAACATTAACTCCTCTGAGGTAAGGAGGATTTAAAGGTTTCAGTAAACCTAAGAGTCCAGAAAGAGAGACCACATTTCCTACCTCACATGCTTTGTTCCACATATTTACTTACACTCAAACTATTATAACGATGTTTTTGGCTAAACAAAAACCTCATTTTTCTTCTGCAATTTTTCACTCCATCTACTATAGCATTATGGAACAGGATGTCAGCGTTTACACTGTGCCCCCAGCACACAAAAGAAACACAGAGAGGGAAGATTCCTGTGAGGATTTGAAAAAGTGCCTGCAATGTGCTGCTCATCTGCATCTTCTCACATCCTTCTCTACTACAGTTCTTCTCCATTATATTTCTATCACTAAAAACTCCCTCTATGAACAGCTGACAATTCCTCTAGAAGTATGTGAGGGGACAACAATTAAAGGCAATTTCTTTAAAAGAAGATTAAATAAAACCAAGAAAATTAAGCTGAATCCTTAATGGATCCCACATGTCCAGTAACAAAAAAAAAACCAAAAAAAAACACCACACTGGACAGTTTTCTGGTCAGCCAGAATCTCAGAGACTGTTTTCAGGCACATAGCTAGCAAATGGCTAATTTATCTTTACACCCACATGTTTCATAGGACTCTATGCAAATAAGTGGGAAAAGGGGGATTTACAGTATCTTTGTTGAGGGTATAGGTATGCAGAAAGAAAACTAATCCTCAGCATGCAGAATTCACATAAGAGTAAATTACAATATAAAGCAAGAGCTGAAAAAGGACAAAGGTTCCCAAAAAAAAGGAAAAAATGTTCAGTATGCTAAACCTGGCTGTTTTCAAGAATCTTTAGTTTAATGACAAACAGGGATGGGCTCACAGGACAGGCTAACCACTGAAATGCTGCCTGCAGTGTGAAATCATCTGCTCAACCGACTATTCTTGGAATAGTAACTCCAGCAAGCACTTAAATCTGCTTTTAATAAAGCCACTATCCTGAAACATGACATCTACTTTAGGAAATCACTGCAAAACACCGTTGCCAAAAGAACAGCTTTTGCTATTGTGATAGTTGCCTAGTATTTACTTGCCGTAAGTGTTTAAACTACTTTGAATATTACAGGTCACCAAAATCCTGTATTTGCTGTCATCTCAAACAAATAGCTAGTACAATTCTGGAAAAAAACAACAAAAAACCCCATTTAAAATCCAAGGCAACTAATTTATAAATCTTTAAAGAACAAATACTAGAACAGACAAGTTTTAAAAGTTGGTTAGCAGCACATTTATTAAGCATAACTATCCTAGAGGAATAACACCAAGTTTAATTACCCATGCAGTCAAGTAGATCAACCTTATTCTCAAACAGTCGAGGTAAAAATCTTTAAAATGCTTGAACATAAAAAATAAATCAGATCATCTTCTATCATCCTTCTATTTTCAAATCTAACTTTGCTTGAAAGACATTTACTTAAACTAGGATAATAGCAGCAGCCATTGCAGCAGCCAGGAAAATTCTATTACTTCCTATGAACGTGAGTTTATGACTTTTAGAAGTATTTACTTAAAAAACACAATCATTCTCCAGTTATTTGTAGGCTGTCACATTTCCAATTTATTTTTCCAAATAACCTCTCAGCTAAGACTGGTTCATTTAAATAATGTATTAATTCCAAAATATGAAAATTACAAAATTGGAACTGTATTTGTAGCAGTTCAAAAGAAATAAGAAATGTGTTTTTATTTACACATATAATTACAAAATGAACTGCCCAATCAAGCTGAACAGAACATAAGCAGACTTCAGAGAGCAGCAGCTCCTAAATGCAAAACTTGAATCTTACATGCTAAAGAAGTAACTTGTTTCTGTCTTTTAAGTAAAGCTTTATATTGTAGCCCACCTAATCCAAGACCAACACATGGCAGAATTTACTGTAAATTTGAAATACAAGCCTTAACTTCATTTTTAATCAAGACATTGTTTGATAATGGGAATTTAGCAGCATTGTTTACAGAAACCTTGAAGAAGCCTTGTTTGAATCACTGAATCTCTCAAAAGCTCTTAAAATAAGCAAAAGAAACAGGAAAGACTATACTGGCTACCACACTGCGTGGCCTGAGAACATGTGATGGTTTTGGTCAAGGAAAAAAAAATAGAACAGGAGAAGTGCACAGTAATAGGGTCTTACAGTCAGACAAAAGCAGTAAATACCTCAATGCATGACACATTTCTTCACCTGAGGCAGGCAGCCAGAGGCCCTGAGCATTTCCTATAATCTTTCACTACAAGGGAAAGCGATTTGAATTCTGTGCAAGTTGTATGGGCCTACAGATTTAAAGAGATAAAGAGCTCTGAATGGAATACGTATTCATAAAGCGGCAGTAAAAAAAGGGGATGCAAAAAAGGAAGGTACCTTTGAGTTCCTTTCATCTGTAACACAACCCTTTTAAAAAATTACACCTAGAAGTTTGGTACACCTTCCTCCATCACCCTGCAAAAAAACCCGAACATCTCCTTACAAAGACAGATTATCACAGACATCACAGAAATCCCATAAATGGGCAAATGAGAACCAGCCCCACTTTCATGTGGAAGACAGAGCAGCTGCTTTCATATCCACACTCTGCTCTGCTGAGTGAAATACGTATGTAAAGCATCATGGTAAGTAATACCTGTACTTCCTCAAAGCAGATGCAGCAAAAGGAGAAGATGCAGCATCATTTGGCTCTTTTGAGACTGTGCCCCCAAACTGTCTCCAAACAGTACAGAAAATTAAGTAGGAGGTGATGTAAGAAGGCACCAGAAACATATTGAGGGATGGGTTACTATATATTCCAGGTCATAAAGCTTTTTCTTGTTCTGAAAAGAAAACAGCAATTCCAGATCTAGAAGCTAATGTCCTAGTAAAGAGTATCATAGACCCCAGCTCACAAAAAGGATGTAATACTGAAGTGAACCTAAAATACTGCAATCTAGGAAAATCCAACTCAAATATAAGACATAATATTTCTGTACTGTGACTCTGTGTGTAAACGGCTGCGACTGTTAGTAGACTATTTTAAATAGGTATGCAAGAAAACAAATATATATTCAAGAACTGCAGCAAATTAAAATTAATTTCTGCTTATATTTTCACAGCATTCTGGATCGAGACTATATTCATAAGAAATTAATAAAATAATAATGCAAGAATCAGTGGACACTGATTGTTTCAGCATTTTCTTAACTGCCAAAAGCAGCACTGTTCACTAAACGTGCCCTCCCCTGGAATTGATAAGAAAAGCTGGAGGTGTTTCTGCAAGTTGCCCCAGGGAGGCAAAGACATCTCTGCAGAGGTCGCACAGCCCTCTCCAGGTCTTTCTGAGAGAAGAGCAACTGCTGGAGACCCACTCAGGCTTTCCTTGTAAGAATCCTGCAATCTCAAAATTATTATTTTGAGAATGTAAGAATTTGAATATAAAGATGGACAACACTACATTAAACAGTACCCCCCAATCTACAAAACTGTTTACCAAAAGTCAGTCAAGAACTTGGAAAGACTGTGCTGGAGTCATCCTTTTGAAACAGGAATATTTTGAATCACACAGATTCACCAAGAAATTTAGCAACTGCCAGATGTTATAAAAAAAGCCACAGAGAGACCAGACTTGCATTTGTAGAAATTTGCCCTCAGGACACTGGGACATTCACAGCAGTAAGAACTACTACTTTTGCATAACAACATTGTAAATCATAGTCTTAAGAGGTTAGCTTAATTCTTATGACCTTTCAGAAGTGTTTAGATCTTAAGACCAGTTATTACACCCAACCTTAGACTTTCATTTGCAGAAGGGACTGTCACAGTTTCTTCTATCATTCCTCAGAGATTTCTTCCTCCCAACACATCATCTCTCTTAAACTTTTTATCATTAGCCTACATCTTTTCTGAAATGCAATCCTCAAGACTCACAGCTTCATTGATGGCACCAGAGTCAACTGAAAGAACTATTGTCCGGTCATTGGAACAGGCTCCCCTGTAAGTAAGTGGTCACCTCACCAAGCCTGTCAGAGTTCAAGGAGCATCTGGACAATGCCCTTATCATATGGTTTAGTTTTAGGCAGTCCTGTGAGGAGCAAGGAGTTGAACTTAGTGACCCTTATGGGCCCCTACCAACTCAAGATCTACAGACTACTATAAGGAATTTTTGTACTTACTGCTTTAAGGGTATTTCTCCTACTGTCCAATTCAGTCTTTTAACACTTGCAGTTCTCTAGATCGACACCCATAAAAGTCAGGAGGTACATTCTGTGTACCATCACTTTGGACAGTTAAAATTGTTTGAGACCTAACACAGCTTCCTTTCACTCCTCCAGTAAGAACTAGAAAGATACCAACTCCTTAGAATACACTTCTAAATAATTTCTGTGTTCCTACATCTCATGCTACTTTCATGTGAACCTAATTTCCTTAGTTAACCCAATGTGACTAATATCACATGTGACAGCATCAGAAGCACCATTAAAGCAGTTCCAACTTATTCACATGGCCTAATACTTTATCATAAACCTAAATCAACTGGTTTGAAATTGCATTTGAGCTATTGTTGCTTCACTTGTACTGGCAGAAATTACTGATTTCATTTTATACTTCTTTTGCTTATGACAGCATAAAGGCTTCTGTGGTAGTGCAGTGAACTAGAGGAGAATTAATCCAGTTTTAAGCTATCTTAAAAAAACCCAGTGATTACTTTTGGTTTTACTCAGATCAAGCTTCCTGATATAGTGCACTGCATTCCCACAGCTATGTGCCAGCATGTGGGAATGAAGCGCAGGTGATAAGATTAGGGTTCCATGGAGCCCAGCAGCATTAGTTTACAAGGATCATGAAATTGTACTTTCTAAAGAGAGAACCCAAAATGTCATGTACTCTCATCAAACATTGAAATCACTGACTGAAGACATGGTATGGAGCTAATCTAGACAAAATTTTTCAAAATCAAAACTTGCTACGAAGAACCAAACTTACAAAAAAGTGCTAAACCAGGAGTTCATATGGGGCTTCTCCTTGATAAGAAAAAATTAGGCTCAAGATAGTATCAAATTTCTCCGTATACTGACTCCATTATTGGTTGAGTTAAACAGAGGGGTAGAAAAAAGTCATGTTAAAAGTCTGTCTCTGTTAACAGACAGCGATCAGGACTGTAGCCTAAAGAAATATACAAAACAAATGATGCAATGCTATTACTTCAGTATAGCACCCAAACTACAACACACTAACTCACATCACCTTCTCTGTCAAGTCATCTCACAAAAACCAGATTCTGACTTAATTCTGATAATTGAAAAAACACATTAAGTGGATTCATAATTTAGGTACAGGTTGCCAGAGAGACAAGTTATTCCTACAGTATCAGCTGAAGGTGTTTTAAAGAAAGAAAAAATAAAAACTCACAAAATTGTTTGAGCTAACAGCTGGCACACAGTACTCTTGCCACTTGCTTTCTCCAACTAGTATAATCCAGTACACTGCGAAATCAAGTTTTACAAATCCTCCCAGTTCCATTTCCATTCCTCCTCACACAACTGATAGTGCCACAAGTTGCAAATTTCTGAACCTTACAGACACCCATTAAATTAAATATCCCAAAAGAGAAGGAGGGAACAAAGTCAGGTCTCTCAGACTAAATATTTTCAATCTTCTAAACCGCAACCTGCAACACCCACATCAGGAAAAAAAAAAAGTTTCTTTATATTACTTTAATGCTGGGGAAAACTACAAAAGCATAGTAATAGACTGGAAGAAGACAGTAAAACATAACATCAATTAAAGTATTTTTATTTCATCCATCTAAGGTGAATCAACATTCCACAGTAAGTATAAATAGTGGTTTCTTTCAATCACTCCAAAATGCCTACGAAGAATAGCTTACTAGCAAAATGCATAATGCTTTTAAGAATGAAATATATGTGGTTCTGGGGATATTTAAATCTCTGTAAGAGCAGACACCTCTATGAACTATGGCATGAATGTTTCTCTTGAGGAAAAACAAGCACTCTGTGAAAGTAGTAAACCATCTGTTGACATTGTGCTGACACTTCACAGCAGTTAAATAAATAATTTTCTTTTTGGCAAATAACACAACCTGAACACATTTCTGACACGCTGCATACTTCTTTCCAAGAATCTTCCAGCAGTTATAAGTTCAAAATGGGTGAGTTCAACAAAGCTTGCAAAATTGCAGAGTCTTCTGCAAAATTAAGAAATTACAAACAAAAATTAAATGGTCTTATCTAGTTTTGTTCAAGGGATGTTATCATCTCAGAAGTTATTAAAAATGTCATCCATGGCTTCTAGCCCCCACTATGTTTGATAAGCTAGCTCTGCTCTCCTGATAGAATCCAGTTAAGAAAACCACAACTACAAACAGACCTCATACATTTGAAATTTATGGGGTTTTGTAGGGGTGTTTTTGGGTGGGTTCTGGTTTTGGTGTTTGGGGGTTTTTGTTTTTGGTTGGTTGGTTGAGTTTTTTTAAGGACTGACCTGTTCAGTCTCAGAGAAAGCTGAGAAAAACCTAGAAAGGAAACTATTGGCTTTTCTTCTCTCCACTCAAGTAAGTCCTCCTTATTTATTTTCATAGTAATTTGCAATCAGTGATCAGCGGCAGAATTATTTTAATAGCTAGAGAGTTTCCATCAAACATGGAGATGGTAATGCAGAATTTTTGTCAAGTGATAGCCTCTTGGGAACAAGACAGTCTTATTTCAAAATAAAAATTAAAAAAAATTAATAAAATATCACTTTCCCTTCTGCACTCCTTGCAGGGAATAAGCAAGAACTTCTTGAGGACGGGGAAGATTTCATCAGGTTTATGGATCCGGATAAACCATTAAGTTTCAGATTAGTATCTCTTACAGATCAGTGTGGTATTAATCAGTGTATGGGACACCTGTAAAACACAGTGACATTTTGCAGTTCTACATTAAATTCTGAGAGCAACAGTATAACAGCACAGTGAAGGATGAAAGAATTATGGTAACCTAGATAGCCCAAGCAAACAAAAAACATCTTTCTCTATTTCTATGATGTCTTTTTACATTTTGCCAAAAAGACACTGGAATGCCTTTATTTGAAGTGAAAACATTAGGAGAATCACATCTGTTTTGCATGCCTGAAACTAAGACAATACAATATGAGGGCATGAGAAGGTGGACCCAGGAGTAACCCCTACATTTGTTAAGATGCATCCCATCCAGGGAGTGGGGACGTGGCAAGACAATACAACACAAACCCTCTGAATCAGTCACTTCATATATTTAGGAGTGAATCCATGCTTATTGCACACAGAACTTAGATTTACAGCCACTAGGCATCTACCCATTTCACATGTCAAAGTAAGAGGGCTGTTTTAAAAAAACCAAACAACAAACAAAAAAAGTGACAAAATATACACTGTATGTCTTCCTTTAGACAAATCCTAGAAGACACCAACTCAATCAATGTATCAGACACCCTTCCAACTTTAATGTCAACCGCAACTTTGCAATGAATAATTTATGCTGTCTCTAAAGAGCAGGCACAGCTACGGACCCTGAAATAAAATCATCTCTAAATATATCTTCACAGGCTTATGAAAAGATAATTTTAGGATCAAACACACACTTGATTGATAAATATACATTTTAAAATCGCGTGGCATTTTTATTTTTCCCCTATCAGATTCATATGTATAGTAACTGATAATGTCCCCAACAACAAATCCTCTGAAACAATTCTGTGCCAAAATCAACTTCATACAATCCACATCATATTTTACATGGCCACACCCCTAGATAAAATGGCATCCAACCAAAAGAACAAGCACGTATTCCATTATGATTTTTATCCCACAAATACATTCTGCACCAACAACAGGAAGAAATACATTCCATCTTTAACTAAGACATCTGAATACAAGGTAAGGGAAAACAACTAACAGCCACACAGCCCTGGTGTGCAGCCTAGAAAACCAATTCATGTAGATACAGATGTGTTTATCTCAAATTATTCTTTCTCTAGCATAAACAGCCTTATGAAAATCTTCCACCTGTGCAAAACCTAACCACTACTACAGAATAGTAGCAACTCATACAATTGCTCAAGGACAAAAATTTCCAGTTACAGATAGGAATACTGTTTCACGAAGAAATAAATATAGTCCTGTCCTCAATCAAAATAAGCTTTTCAGTAGTAGCTTATGCCAGATAAACTGTGGGATGTTACCAAATGAAGGAGTCAACATCCTTCATCTCCCAGTATTTTCCTGATTCATTAGAACACTCAACCTATACTAAAATTTGCAGCTGCACATTATTATCAAAATAGTGAGGCTATGGGAGGAATATGCACTATTCTCGGCAGTAATCTACAGTTCACTGGGTTAATTCATTCTTCAAACCTTACCCTCATCTCTGCACATTCCTTTAGAGCCAAGCCCTAAAATGACATTCTTAACTTTATTATTTTTGAATCCTGAACGAATCTCAGAGATAATGATATGTCCTGTTACAATGAACTTATAGATGCCTCTGCAGAGTTTTTATCTTTTTCTTTCTTTACTCAACAGGACCCATAACCTCTACTAACCTCTTCACTGTACTTTATTAAAAACTATTAAACTACTTTGCCTTTGTAATCCAACAATCAACGTAAGTAGTTAAAAGCAATTCCATAATTCAGTAATTAACTACTTGCAAACTGCATCCAGAAAATTTTATAAGTACATCTTATGTTAAATCAAGTGGTCTTTTTGCTAAAGGTTTTTCCTTTCATATTTTTTGCAGACATAGTAACAATAAACCCCATAAAATTCATAAAAGGTATCAGTAGCATTATCTCAGACTTGTAACTCCTCAAAATCACCCACCTAGAAATCAGCTACATTAAAAGAGAACAGTTAATCCAATAACATGAATGATTCAATCAAGCTTGACTTTACCCTTTACTTTTCATTTCACACTGTCAGGAGGTAAATAAACATAACTTTATAACCTGATACTTGGCCATTCATTAGACTTAATCACTCTAACAATTTACTTCAAGCATATTCATTTCATAATGGCTAACACAACAGGCAAAGAAGCTTAAGAACTTACACAGGTGGCTTTAAATTCACAACACATATTTACAACTTCCAACACCTAAAATCTGCCTGCATGTTTAAGGTATATAATTACTTATTAAGACTAACAACGTACTTTGAGAAACTGACATTAAGGCTTATTTCTGTGGCTTGTTGATCCACATTGAAAGCAGCACTTTGCCAACATTAAGCACATAATAAACAAAAAGCTCACTACATTTACCTTAAAGGACTAGCTATCCAGATAGGCACCATGAGCACAGGTACAAGGAAAGTAAGATGTAGGTGAAACAAATATATGTTTGTCAAAACAGTATGGGTACAGTCAAGGAACTTAAGAGCAATCCCAGCTTCCATTGAAGAAGGGACAGGACACACAGAGAAGACCTGCTGAAATACCAGTAAAAATCAAGTACAACTCCAAGCACAAGAGGCCTTGATTTAGAAGCATTTGGCAAATGACACAGTAAAAAACTATTTTACAAGAGATTAACAAAGATGTCTCCACATTCCAGACAAAAGGGTAAAACTTATTTCACTCATATGACATAGCGATCTCCTAGCAGAGAGCAGAAAGAACCCACACTCTACCAGATAAAACAGAGTATCAGTTATGATAAAAAGGGGAGGGACAAAGTCCCACTTCTCAAAATGCTATGATGGCATCAGAAGAGAAGTACATTGCACTGGCAGTATCTATCTTGTCATTTTGTTCAGCCTCCACAAGTCTCCCCTCATGCACTGAGGAAGATGTTTCATCAGAAAAGGTAGATTTGTCAAGCACAATTTACCACCATGGCTCATACTACTCGCCTTCTTGTCCTTCATGTGCCTAGGAATGGCTTCCACTGACAAAATGTAAGAGCCTGCTATGACATCTTGCAACCAAAATGGGAGAGGGGGAAATATCAGATGAGTATTTTGTCTCTCATTACTTATTTGTTGCCTTCACACCATATCTCAACTGTGATGCCCTGCATGCCCTACCAGCACGTCACTGGTGACTTTAGTTCTCTACACTCTTTGACAGAGTGACTCAGCCCAACAACGAAAAAAAAAACAGTAGAAAATACCAGTAAAGAAGGCTGAATCTTTAGAGTACCCAGGGGAGATGAGGAAGATTAGAATTACTTGCTGCAGCATTGCAGACATGGCCAAGGATATGTAGGGGTATACATTATGTGCTTTGGTCTGACGCTTTTTAACTGCACTTTAAAATGAGAAGACTTTCTACAGAACACTTGAATTCTACTTCTGTCACACACTGATACAGTATGTTGCAATTCCTGTAACTGGCATTTATTCTCGAGTTTATTCTGTGAACAAGAAGTGAAACAGTGGTAGTGGACAATTCAGTAAGTCTGTGCACAGTTATTATACTATTTTTAAAATAAATAATAACTTGCCATTTCCAGGCAAAGGAATTGCAAAGTGGAGAACTTCATTGAATGTTATCCTTACATAGTTACTTCCAAGTACATTGATCAAGGCTATTGACTTAAAATGGACTCAAAATGTCTCTTTTGGGCAGGTAAAAAGCATACATATCCCCACTTCCACGCTTTTCCAGGTACAAGAACATGAAAGTAATTTTTAGTTCTCCTTCAAACTGACCTCCAGGCTGAGACTGTGTGAAAAGGTACAATTCTCACATCTGAGTGCAGTCATAGATGCTTGCAGCCAGGAAAATAAGGTTTCTCCTAAGGACGTGAGCAAAACACGCAAGCAACAAAAGATCCAAACCCAGCCAGAAAAGAGACACACTTCATTCTTCTCTAGCAATGGATATGAAATCAAGTAGTGGAAAAAGGCAGCACAATCCCTAGGCAGCACAATCCTTGAAACTAGGTTTCACAGATTCAAGAGGATACCTTCCGAAAAGCTGTTCCCTCTCCAACACCAAACTCAACTTACAGAATGCGAAACCTTGAATTCCAGCATCTAAGAATATTTTTTTTACACATGCAATGTCTAAACAAAATAAATCCATTGCTTCAGAACCTGAATTGCTTGTTTCTTTTACTGCTGAAACTCCTGTGCTAGTGGAAGCCAGGCCTTTCAACTCAGAAGCAGTGAAGGTGATCCTCACAGGCCGTACTATGGAGCGTGAATGCGTGCGGTGAAATCCAGGACTGGGCTTTACCATGCAGGACTACAACTATGCCAGGGGCTGGCTAGATAAGGGAATGACAGAAACACATGGGAAGCAGTTCACTCTCGTGCCCTAATAGCCTTGCCAAGGACAAAAGCAATTGTTCATGCTCCAAAAGTCTTAGGATAAGCCTTCTTCCTTAATTTCTACGCATCTAAGACATATTAATGTATATAAAAGAAACTTTGAAAATTAAAACTCCCATGGAAAAATCACACCCTAAAGAGGAAACAAAACTATGCAAGGGCCTATTACTAATAAATGGAGTACAGGAGCCCACTGCTTAATGAGATTGTCAGCTAGAATCTCAGAGTGAAAATATATGCAAGAGACATGGAGACAGCGCCACTGACCACCACAGTAACAATACATCTCAGAAACACGGGATCCAGCAGCTAAGGTACAAATATTAGATTCTTTTAAGGGCCTGAGACTGGATCAGTTTCCGTACAAATCAAATTTAAAGAACTTTATGAAGTGTCAGGAAGGAAAGCTCAAGTGCAAAGTGACTATGCTAACATGACTGTATGCATTTCTGCCAACAAAATTACTGACTGTTCTCAGCTTAAGAACTACAGCAACAAATCTAGAGAATATAGATACAATAGCCTTGCTAGACAGTATTAAAAAACCTGCTACAACTTCTACCAAAGTTAGAAGGAATTAACAGACTCAATTCAATTTGACTAAGCAGCAGTCAAAGCGCTGAGTCACTTCGATTTCTTCTTGTAAGTAAATCATAACTCAGCTACATAAATAAACCAACATTTCATAAATAAAACCGCAGAAAAGGCAAGTGCAGAAGAACATAGCTTCATTTTCAATTACTATTTTCCATCTCCTAGTGCCACAATACTGCTTTTCACGGAATTTACAGTTAAAATCTGATTTTCTTTGAAACATTTCTGGACTACTTTTAGTCAGTCAACTCAATATTTTTCCTTCAATAATGGTATTTACATATATATAATTTTAGGCCAAAACTGAATTGGCAACAACATACTGCTCCTTACCACTCCTGACATTGTTCATTCTCTCTCATCACACATTCAGATTGTTAACTTTTAATAGTATAGAAAGTTTTGTCCAAGTCCCTTCAATGCTTTTATTGGAGAATAAAAGGAAACTGCTCTTATGGAAGACAGTTCCCAATACCATAAAGGCATAAAAGTAGGTGGCCATGTGAAAATGTAAAAGGAGTTTTACTAACTTCACAATATATTTTTTTCCTTTCTGGAAAGCACAGTGAAAACTCTTAAGTCTTCTGGTGATGTCATTGCGCTGAGACCAGCACAGTTCCCAAACTCCTGACTCATTCCAATCCCAGCAAAAAAAACTGCTGGAGAGACAGATGTTTTGCTTATGAATTAATTCCTTCAGTACGTCCTGCTCATAATAAAAAATAATCAGGCTTTACTTTGTATGCAAAAGATAAAGCATGACAGTCATCACTCTTTTCTAAAGGGCTCGTCTCCAGCTCCCCCCAGGTGGCCATGGGCCCCACCAAGCCGGTCCCACCGGTGGGCCCACATCCCAGCCTGGCCTCAGGCCATCCCTACAGTCCTGTGTGACCAGCAGGGCTGATCCAACCCCCTGACCTGCTGGTGGGCTGGTACCCCAGCCTGGGCTTCACCTCATCCCTAGGGAGGTGTCCCATGCCCCAGGCTGAGCCCAGACACCAGGGAGCCCTCACCACTCCTGGTGCCAAAACCACAGGGAGCCTGCAGCTCACAGGGCACCTGGGCAGGTTCAACCAATGTGAGAAACAAAAGATCAACTTAAAACCACCAGCAGCTGTTTGCACAAGGAACACCAGCAACAGCTTGAGTAAACGCACTAGGAAGCAAACAGGATCCAAAGCCTGCTTACTCAAGCCTTTTGCAGTTTTTTCCAAGTTCATAAAGACAGGGAAAGGGAAAACAAAGGAATCAGGCAGACAAAACTGATTTTTACTCACTTTTACAAGGTTTTAAGTAATGGATGGCAGATCATGAGAGAAACTACTGCAGAAGGTACCAGCAAAGGACAGGCAAAGTGTTGAGAGTAGAGAAAGACAAGGAAGGAAAGTCAGAACACCTAATCATTGCCTGCACACAGTAATTCAGCAGCAGTAGCCAGCTGGAGCTATTTCTTCTTCAAATAAAAAGTAATTATGCAAGAGACTGCCCAGCTCAGCAGTGGGAAAGAAGACAACATGCATCCGAAAACCTATACCACTGAATCAAAAACTTTCTGCTTATATGTGGTTAGCAAGGGCAGCAAGGACTTCAAAACTGCAGATGGAGATCTTCAGAGGGAGGGCTGCAAAACTTCTGCAGAATGACAGCAGCAGCCTGATTTGACAATGACCTAAAAAGGCTGTAGCATCTCCTTTAGTCACCAGACCTCCTGTAGGCACACCTTAATGCACAGAGCCAAAGGGACTAATGACATTCTTCGAAACACCAGCATTGCAAGAACATATTTAGTCCTGCTGACAAACTCTGACCTGAGACTTAGTATAAAAGAAAAATGATAGAAGCAATTCTAGTCTAATAAAAGCACATTAAACATTACTGGCAAGAAACCCAAATTTGATAGGAGGCAAAGGAGCTGCCAAGTCTTGCCAGTTCTTCCACGCTAAGTCAAGATAACAAGATAACCACTTCAACAACAGTATGACAGTTTGAGAGCCAAACACATCCTATACGTGTCAATAAAAATTCCTGGTTGTTCAAATACAACAGTTCATGCATAATAGAAGTGTTCAGACTACACTCAACTCATCAACATTGATCAACATCCTGGGAGCATAGCCCCATTCTAGTAAGATGATACACAGAGCAGGCCAAAAAGGAGAATTATGTACAAAATGGTCTCGCTCACAGTTAAGAATGGTTCCTGTTCCATATGGGCCACCAGTAGACAGTCATCTAAATTTAAGGAAGACTCTAGTCTGCAAATTTGAAATTGAAACAGAAAATAAAACTTTGAACCTATAACCACATCTGAACAGAAAGAAAAAAAGTTCATATAGTTAGCATTGCTATTGTGTATGCATAACAGTGGAATTAACACTTAAAATCAGACTTTTGAGCAATTTGTGCAGTGGTTCAGAAAAAGATAAAGCAGTTTCACAGATACTAGAACATGTAATTATCAATAAGACACTAGGCTACAAGCCTCAGTAGTTTAATTCTACCTTTCAAAATGCTGAGTATATAAAAAATAAGACTGCAACTTCTCCCTGAACAGTTATGAGAAATTTTGAGGTAATATTTCAAAATAAACCTTACTGAATTTCAAAGGCTTCATTATTTTACACAGGTTTTCTCCCCGTTTGGTCAGTGAATATATAAAATGACAAGCCCAACTGCCCACTGTAAACAAGCACTCATAACCACTTATAGATAAACCAGATTCTTTCCAGCATTCTCTATTGCATAAGGAGGCAACATTTTGAAATTCAAAGCAGAAAATATCAATAAAACCTAAATAAACTGGTACCAATGACAGGAAAAATTTCAGTTAAGACTTACTCATAGTACAACACCAAAAACAATGGGTCAACTTATTTCTGGTGACAGGAGAATGAGGAAGTTTTTGTTCAGAAAGAAGTTTAACTCTACTGAAACTCAGAAAATAGATTTTGAAAGCATTTCAAAAGATCCAATCCCTACTGGGGGTAACTCAAACATACATTATTTACAACTGATATTTCTCTAAGCAGTTAACACCAACTCAAGGTAACCTCCTGTGGGAAATAGTAAAGGTAAGAAGATTTTCAGAAGGCTGGGAAAGCAGGCCTTAGAAACAGAAAGAACTGAGAACTACCTGCAGCTGCAGCTAGCATTAGGCATATAGTAGTGTAAGGGTATTTTTTTTGCCCCAGGACATTAAATCAAAAAATGTCATTGCCACATCTGTCTAAAGCAAAGGAAACCCACTTTAAGCATATAAGATATAAATAAAGAAATAAATGGAACAAGCAATTGCTTGGCTTGTTTTAATATCTTTTAATCTATCTTACTACTAATGTCATTTATGCAATTCATACCTCAGCTGCATCTGCATAATACTTCAAACTCACAAATAATGCCAGAGTGTATAAATGCATTAAAAAGTAGTAATGAAACTAGTAATCTGACATTTCAAAATCAGAAACTATTGTCCTTGTCTTGGATAAAAGTAGTTGAATAGCATTAGAAGAAATACGGATTTAAATCTTTGAAATTCAAATCTAAAACTGAAAAAAGAGCTTTTCTATTTAGCACATGATAATCCTGTTTTTTTGCATTTGACAGACCAAAAATGCTAAATATCTGTCCATCCAAAGGATGAGCACTTATTGTACATTTTGGTTGCAGAATATACAGCTCATATTTGACAGATGGATGTGTCCTGTTTGCACCATGCTTAATTACAGTGCTCCACCAAGCATTCCTCTCTTACTTGACCATTCCTTATTACACACCAGGTTCATGCCTGTGCTTGTGACACATAAGCATGAGGTAACTGCAGGGCTTATACGCAAGATAAAGGTATGCAACACTCACAAGTCACACGTATCCACGCTGGGACAGCTCAGCACTTTTGCAGCAAACTACAGAGCGTACAATGGGCAAAGGATAATTGGTGATCCTGACAAGTGTTTTAAGATGGACTCCTCGCCAGCTGCTGAAGAGATCCCACAGACCCACTAAAAGCACTGCAAGGGGGTTGATATAATCTCCAAGGAATTTGGAAAATTCATATCTATTTAAAAGTGGATTTGAAAACTGTCACACTCAACTTACACTCAAGTTATCATTTTCACTCAAATAAAAATCCACAGTGACAGCCATCAAGCATTCCTGAAGGAGAAGGAAACCAGAAACATAGAGCATATTCATAAAAAGAGGTTAGGTGAAGAAATGAAACCAGTCAAGTCTTCAGTGACAGTTGAAAACAAATGAAAAACCTAAGATTCCAACTCCTATTGAATTTTCCCTTACAGTTATTAATTTCAAATAAAATTACAAGTCTTTAGGCAGAAAGTTTAATTGCTTGCTTTGTATCAAGCAAGTTCCAGACAAAACCAGACAATTTTCCTTCTTCTCCAAAATTAAGCTTTGACTGAACAGAATTTCTGGGATGATGAAACATGCTTACTAAGCACTGCCAAAAGAGAAATTCCAAGTAACTTCCTTTCAGTTTCCTTTGAATTACTGCACGTTGAATTAGCTACCTTGAAGAACAGCAAATGACATTATCTACAAGGCATCCTTAAATAGTACAAAAAAGCAAGGTGCCAGTTATCACCTTCTTTCACAATCATACAAAACAGAGGTTTATCAATGAGCAGAGAGCATAGCTCTTCTTTCAATTTAAAGCAGAAAAAGATATTATCAACTTCACTGCCCAACAGTTACATTTTAGGTTGTCTAAAAATACAAAACGTTCCATAACACAAAATGAAAAAAATCAACTGAATGGTCAATCCTAATGAGTGGTAATTCTGTGCCAAGTTCATAAACAGATGCAAACTGAAAATATACTGAAATAAAACACTAGATTTGAAAACTCACATTCATAAATTGTAGCCTGGTGTCCCATATAAGGTTCCTTCTTCCCATTTTAGTTCTGAGACAGCACTCCACATACTGTAACAGAGGGGTTAACATGGGTTTATCTCCAGTATACCCACCCTATTAAACTAACAAAAAAAACCAAAACAAACCAAAAAAACCCACCTCTTATGCAAAGGTCAGATTTCCAAACCATTCTCACCTGAGCACAGGGACAGTATCCATAGGGAAAGATCCCCTTTATCTTCCTGCTCTATTTCAAAATTACCTTTCTTCAATTACCTTCATAAATTTGTTTTGCTAAATTGGAAATATCTACAAACATTGCTGTGCCCACTGGTAGAAAATGGTAGGCAAAAGAACCTTCTTCAGTCACTGTGAATCTTGAACATGGAAAATAATGCAAAAAAGAGTATCCAGAAGAGCATCTGTTTCTGTTTCCATAAGATGATGTACAGTATCTGCACTACCAGTGAAGTCTAGAATTTAGAACCGCTCACAGAAATAATATGCATTAGGCAACCACCACTGGCATTATGCAAGCTTCAGTATGACATCAATGTTCTTCTTTTAAAACTCAAACCACTAAAAACAGGATTGATGCCTACTGACTCATGGATTAAAAGAAATTGCTTGCAATGAAGCATTTGGTTGACTTAAGAGATTGCATTTTTAGAGAACCATTTTCTGGCAGTCTCACTGTTGCACACATTAAAAGAAGATCTCAGAAATCACATTCTAAGAGAGGAATTGTCACCTCCACCTTACAAAGGAAAAAAAAATCATCCCAACTAACTTTATCAATATAGTCATAATTCCAGTGTCTGGCAGGAACCGTCTGTCTCTTACTGCAATGTTTCCTCTCATTATGCAGTTTAAGAAAAAAAGGTTTGTCTCTATGCTAAATCAGCCCCAATATCTTTTAACACGATTATGATAATCCAGGAACATAATTATTTTTTCACTACAGTACTACATTCTGTTCAACACCTCTACTTCAACTCCATCAAGCTGTAACTCCTGTCCTGTGGTTACTGCTTTGATATACTTCTGAGGAACGTCTTGAGCAACTCAAATCTGCAAATTTCATGCCACAACCTGAATAAACAGAAGTGATAATGAACTTAGCTGGTTACAGGAGATTAAATCATTTCCCCATTTATGGATCTCCTGTATGCATTTTTTGGGGGGAAATGAGTGGGCAGTACTATGCAGGTGATACAGAAGAAAAGGAATTAGGAGCAAAGTGTTGGATCTGAATGACATAACTGTGGAATATTATCAGTTCTGATCCACATGAGTCTGCTTTTATAGGCTTTCTGGGTGTGTTTCCCAAAGAAGACATAAAAAGAAACTAGCTACTACCACTTTTTACATAAATTTAATTTCAGTAAGTGCTTACACTACTTTGTGCCTGATCTATGAGCCTGTGTGCTCTAGTTCACATATATTGGTAGAACACATTTTACAATCAGTTTTGTTTGAAGAACATTGTTTTGATGAGAGAGATATCTAGGACAGTTTTATAGTTTTAATAAAATGCCCTCATTGTTATTACTCAACAATATGCTTTCAAAAAGAATAGGAATTATGTCATTTTTATTACCTTTATTTAAGGAGAGGCAGAAACCTGCAACACTGCAACCACACATGATAGAAATTGGTGGTACAATCCCAATATAATTTCAAAACGTGAATAGAGGAGTGTAGGTGAAAGAGATAACATTCACAACTTGCTTCAAGTTACCCAAGTTTCATGAACAAATTGACTCTACATATTTCAGGACTTTTAAATCTACACTGAACAGTTCACTTGAAATTAACATGGCTATTTCTGCTGTAATTGACAAAGAAAGAAAATTAATTTAATCTTCCCTTCAAGCCCATGTAATCTTTTTTCATTTGCAATTTGTCAACATACTGACAATGTCAAGATATTGAGGGTAGTCTTCAGCCCTATTCCCAGGCTATACCATTGCTGGGACAGAAAACTACAGGACTTTTTCATACAATGCTTTCAAACCCAGTCAGTGTGGCCTCTGAAGCTCTTACAAGAAGGTTACCTCTTTCTCTCTTCCCTTGTGCTGCAGAGATGATGCTAACCACGCTTCATACACAAAAAGAACTAGGTCCTTCAAACATCACCAGGTTTTCTCTGCCTTCTGTTAGGAGAACTCACCCTTCCCAGGATCTTATCTCCCAGTAGTCAGGAGGGTAGTACAGCTGTATTCACAGTGAGATGTGTTTTCAATGTACCAGCACATTTGGTGACTTTTAAGTTTGCTCTAAGACCTGTCAGGTTTCCTAAAAAATAATGCACATATGTTTGCTGAGCATTCAAATGTGCACAGCATTCCTTCTAGCTTTTGCAGATATATTAACTGCTTCGAGGTATCTGACGCTCAGTAAGCCCAAGGTGCAAAAACCAGAGGAAGACATAAATAGAAACTCAAATTGCTACTCACCTTATCACCAAAAGTTCCTGCTCTTCTACAATCAAAGCAGATAGCCTTGTTAAATAAACTATGTAAATCAGATTCAAGATCAAATGCAAATGTTTACTGTCTTTTGTCTTTCCTGCTATACAGCAGAACTATTTACCACTCTGATGGCTTTTCACAACTGTAATAAGAACGATTCAGATCTGGTACTTCCTTGTACACAGCTCTGTCTTCACCACACAATTCCCTCCTCTATTCATTCCTGAAAGGAATCAAAAATGGCTTCACTCAGGGGGTGTAATCCCTGTCACTATACAGTGGCAAGGCTAGAGAAATGTGAAAATGTACACTGAAGTCAGAAGGAAAATATTTTTAAACAAATTTGCATCAACTAGGATCTTGTTCTAGAATTGTTAAAATCTTATCCAGACTATTGTTATTAATACACTTCTGTGATCAGTACTCTTTACCAAAATGTGCATGGCATTCTACACCTTGTTAAATATCAAGGTTTTGTACACTTTTGCTGGTAGCTTAACACTTTTCTTTGAAATCTTCTCCTTTCAATATTAAGCTTTCACACTAATCATGCTGTAACCTGAGTAGGCAACCTGCTGCAACTACAGACTTTTTAACCACCCATACCTATGTGAAATTTGGTGAAGGGATGGAACAGAAGATAAAAGAAAAGCAATCCAAGTATGTAATACCAGAACAATGAGAAAGAAACTTAAGAAAGAATAAAACAAGAAAAAGAAGGGAATCCCGACTAATTTTTATATGAAGACAAATGTGCAACAGTGACAGGACAGACTTAAAAGAAAGGAGAAATGTCTTTCTCCAAGAGAAGGAAAATCAGGAAGTGTCACCCATTCAACAGAGACCCAGAATCCTGTGAGGTACACAAGAATCTTTAAAGTTAATGATGGTCTGTGCTCATTATGTTCAACAACTGGAGAAATCCCTGAGAGAGATCTTCAGGATATGTAGGTAAAGCCTCACAGAGAATTACTTAAATTTAAGAGCTCTTTCAGTAGCTTTCCCATTATGCAAGGATTCAGCCATGCATTTTATCATACATGTTATCACTAATAAAATACATTAAACACAGTATAAACAAAAGACAAATCCAAATGAACCAAATATTTCCCATACCTCACAGAGATAACGCAGACCCGTTTGATTTTGCACACATTCACTTTGCAAATAACATTTTCATCCTTACCCAGTAAGTATCAGCTATCATGTTACCATCACAACAGTTTATCAGGGTTGCATATGTAAGTTTCAGTCTTTAAACAAAACAAAACAACCCACCCAGAAACTCAAAGGTCTGAATCCAAGCCCTGGTAGATATAAGAAATACTAAAAAGTTGAGGTTTTTTAATAGTGAGTTTACATATAACGCAGATGTGCAGAATTCATTTCAGGGGTGATGCTGAGTCAGAATATAGACTAACAGCCTTTATTCAGCCTGACAAGTACAGCGAGGCCAACAATGAAACACAGTGCATATAAATAGGCAGTGAAGTTTCCAAAAAAGAGACCTACTAAGCAATATCCTTATTAGGGTCTTAGTGCACCCTAAATGGAATCTACATGTGCTTTCTTCTGGTCATTCATTGCTAAGGTAGCTGAACTTTGTCTTCCACAAGTTCATATGCTTTCAAGAGTCCAACAGAACTAATCACTTTTTAAAAAGTGGGATATTATCAGGATTGAAGCAATTAAACATTTTTACTCTTCCTGTCTGCATGTTAGGACGTTTTCAATAATGAAAAGAGGAGTCAACTACATTTTTGAAGTTAATACTTTGGGCAGGGAGAAAAAGAGGGAAGGGGAAGCTTAGCGTTTTGGTTTTTTCTTCAAAAAAGGATTTGCATGACTCCATTTGCTGAAAAAAGAAAGAAGCACTTCATTGGCAAAGTACACATGTGTTATGGACTACAAGATCT
Source organism: Irena cyanogastra (assembly GCA_013397155.1). NCBI lineage: Eukaryota > Metazoa > Chordata > Aves > Passeriformes > Irenidae > Irena > Irena cyanogastra. The sequence goes on along the minus strand of VWZV01015310.1, from coordinate 55,409 downwards.
ATTAGTATTTGAGAACCTTCTGTCTCCCCAAGAAAATTTCACAAAAAGGTTTGCAAGGACAGGCAACTCTAAAAATCAACATCCATAATAAAGGAGCCATGAGTGTAGGCACATAGCACATGGTACTAATATTGTTCTTACAACTTCTTAAAAGGCTTTCATTTAGCTTTTACAAGGATACTAATTTCTCAAAAGCTACATCATTATAAGAGCTGCTTCTAAATCCTCACGAGAAAGAAAGATTCTGAAATTAAGAAAGAGAGAGTTAAGTGCATTCTGTGCTTTTATCTACTATGCCTACTGATGTTTCATTCTTTCTTCAAAGAGCAATCTTTTGTATGGCCATCTGCACAGCAAGTAAAGAAAGCAAGAGATGTTTTCCCAAATAAAGGTATCACAAAACTGTGGGTATAGCCCTAATATCCAGATGCATACTTGGAATTCTTTGCAACTCATTAGTTTTAGCTGCTCGCTCAGCATGACAATTCCATCATCATTTATACTTGCGAGACTATTTTATTACTGTAAGAAAGAACAATTTCATAGGATCCCCAAGAGAACAGAAAGATTTCCATCTGGAATCATGCAAGGACCTACTGCTAATAAATCTTTCAAAAATCTTTCTGCCTCAGATGTCCATTCAGGCCAAAGACCAAAACAAAAAAAACAAAACACTGTGGGTATGCAGAGATGCAAATTCACCTCTTAAAAAGCAAAGATCTCAGGTACACATAAATATGTAATTAATTTACAAATTATGTATACTAAAGATAATCTTTAACAAATAATTTTAATGAAATGTAATAGAAAATTCAAAGTACTACATAGATATTACCCATACTTAAAGTGCTTAGACATTTTAGAACAATGAAAAATGCAAACAGAAGCAGCCCTTCAGTATCATGTACCTTGTAATACAGATAATCCTGCACTGAAATCAATTGCTCCATACAATGAAAGATTAGAAGATAACAGATGCATTTCTCTTGCCTTTGAATGTACATTACTCAGATTTTAAGCTTAATTAAATACAGAATACGCTGCACATAATAAAGTATATTAGACTTGCCAGCACCATACTGAGGCAAACAACCACCCACAACTTCAAATTTGTCTTTTTCTTTTCAGTGACCCTTTAGCACTGGCAAAGCATTGCCTCCTTTTTTTCCACAACAGAATAAGAAGCAACCATTTAATTAGGTATCTAACATAATTCCAGGTCCTTCCTTATTCTATCCACATTTTTTCAGGCTTTTTGCTTTAAGATGTTCAGCAACAAGTTAACCAGCTCTGCTAATTTAAAAGCATTTATTCATAAAAGCTATTATTTACTCAATGTGTGTGGAATAGTTCACATCCTGTCACAGAGTGTAATAACATATCTGGAAAGATCCATTACTTTTCATCACTTATCAGCAATAACTTCGTTGTTTCATTTAAAGCACGCAACTCACAAGAAATGTTGTGAAAGGGGAGTAGAATTCAAAGTAGAGGGAAATGGAAACTACAAAGTAAGTCACACAACTGTAGAACTATTGAATGGGTTGGAAGGGACCCTAAAGATTATCCAGTTACAGCACACATGGCTGGGTCAGGTCCAGCCCCCCCGGCAGCAGCACCCCCAAGTCCTTCTGGGTAGGGCTGCTCTCCATCTGTCCATCCTCAGCCTGTGCTGATACCAGGGGTTATCTCAACCAGGAGCAGCACCTTGTACTTGGTCTCGTTAAAACACCTGAGATTCCCAGGGGCACACTTCTTGAGCTTTTCCAGGTCCCTCTGGATGGCATCCTGTCCTTCAGATGTGTCAACCACACCACTCAGCTTGGTGTCATCTGCAAACCTGCTGAGGGTGCACTCAATCCTTCTGCCTATGTCAATGATGAAGATACTAAATAACAGAGTTTACAGATCCCTAAGGGATACCACTTGTCACTGATGTCCCTTGGGACTTTGAGTCATTGACTGCTACTCTCTGGATGTGACCATCCAACCGATTTCTTATCCATTTAACAGTCCATCCAGCAAGTCCTTCTCTCTCCATTTAAAGAGAAGGATGCTGGGGAGGACCATGTCAAAGGCCAAGATAAATGACATCTGTAGCTTCCCTTCTCCACTGATGGAGTCACTCCACACAGAAGGCCACTTCATCAGGCAGGACTTGCCCTGGGTGAAGTTGTGCTGGCTGTCTCAAGTCACCTTCCTGTCCTCAATGTACCCTACCACAGCTTCTAGGAGGATCTGTTCCATGACCCTCCCAGGCACAGAGGTGAGGCTGGCAAGTTGGTTGCTTCCTCCAAGTTGGTAGGATCCTCCTTTCTATCCTTTTTCAAGATGGGCACAATGCTTCCCCTTCCAGTCATCTGGGTCACATCTTACTCTTCCCAGAAGTTACCTTGCTTCTAAGATAAACTAGAAAAGTATAATTATTTAAATGAGGAAATAAGAACATGAAGAAAGGTGGGAACTCACCTATCAATAGAGGAAATCAATCTCTAGTCAACATTTTTTGACCAAAGTTAATGTTTAAACTGACGCACGACAGGGAAATACATCATGCGTGTTCCTATTAAGTCCCTGGGGACTGCTAAATGAGGTTTGAAAGAGAATAGCCTCATGATTAAAATCACATACAAGGATTGCTAAGATAAGAAATAGTGAGAAATGAGGAAGAAACAGACAAAATTATAGAAGCAGAAAACAAGGAGTGAGATTAGAAGGAGATTAGACACAGCTGAGACCATGTTGCAGGAATAATCCTTGTCCATGGAAAACACTGAACCAGTGCTACTGGTTCATCAATCAGATAAATACTTCCCATAGCTCCCACACCTCAGAAGACAACTCATTGCACCTCTCCATGTTTCAGTTTTACTGAACACTTATTTACTCCCATCTCAGACATGTTTCTAGGGGGACTGCTGCACTTCTTGAGAGCCCTCTAATACCTCTTTTTTATTTTCAGAATACAATACATTATCTCACAGTCTGGATTCCACTTTTCTGAACCCTACTATCCCCTCCTCAGCATAGCTCACTGAGGGAAATGAAAAGCATTTTCCTCTTACTGCAAGCTAAATTATGTATTTACCCCTCTATCAGAAAAGCAAGATTCCTCTTTAGTCGTAACAGACATCAATTGTTAACCTCACCTCATACCACCCTTTTGAAAAGAGAGGGAGGAGAAATGTTTAAATGAAAAGGCAAAAATAAGTATGAGCACTCATGTCAAAGCTGGGAACATCCTGAAGTTCAGATAAGCCTGTGAAGAAATAAATCCACATAGTGGGGGGAACATACAGAAAAATAACCTGGGATTTACTGCTTTGTCACAAGCAGGAAGTGAGAAAATGCTCACAGCCACCAAACCAGCTCCCTACGAAACGCCCAGACACTACACCTTCACAAGGGTGGCTTTTATTGCTCCACCTGTGAAAATTCATTTCCTTCTGTGCAGAGACATGCACAGACTACGTGTGGGGTACATGCACAAGCTATGTCAGACACAGAGGAAGACACAACAGACGCACAATGAAAGAGACAGAAAAACTGTCCATATACATCACTGCATGTTTTACTCTAGAAATCTAAGCAACAGGTTTGTTATAAACTGCAAAGGGAAGATGTTTGTGTTATACAATGGGCAAGATTCTCCATGGGATGAAGTCACAAATTTTAACTCACAAATTTTTAAGAGGCCTTCAAACACACACTGAGTTGATTACAAGTTTCTTATTGAATTGCTGAAAAGATAAAGTCTGATATGCTGATAATCTATAAAAACAGAACTAGAAAGATGTATTACTATCACAGTTTTACCACAAATATGACCTTGAACAACTCATTTAAGATAATTTCTTTCTGCAGAAAATGAGGGGTTACCACACCCAGCTCATGAATGCATGGGAGAGTTTGGCATCTGCTAAGCACTTGTGAGACCACCAGGTCAGTGTTACAGGGCTGCACAAATGCATTCTTCAGCTTAATCACTGCTCAGAGAGAGCTGTAAGGAAGCCTCACTTAACACCCAAAGTGGTACCTGCATTACTGTCAAAGACAATCCATTCCTGCAATTTCCACTGTAACCAAATGGAATAGAAAAAACTAAAACAAAACTGCAAATTTAGCTTTTGAATGAATAACAAGCCTACTTTCACACAAAAAAACCAGTCAGTATTCTCAAGTTAAGATTTGAAGACATCAGCTATTACTGTTTGAAACAAGCAACTAATCACAAGCTATGTCAGCATCTTGACTATATCCTGCTTCGCAAGTTTCCATAGGGGACAAACATGAAATAAACAAGTGTCTGATACTACTGGAGAATTCTCAGTTTTCTTCACCCAAACATCCAGAAAACCAAATCAGCTCCCTAATTAACTAGTGGAGAGGAACAGAAAGCAGAGTTGCAAACATGGTCTTATCACCCCCTGAAGAGGAATGCAGAAGCACTGTTATTGCACTCCAAGGACAACAGGAGCAAGCCTTGCATCAGCCCAGACCTGCCCACTTTCACAAATCAGCAGTCATTTCTACAAGAATAAATGAGAAGATTTATACAGAAGTAACTAGGAGTAGAATTGGACCCACAGGCATCTGGAACCATCATAAGCCCTTACACTCCCACTCCAAAACACTGCTGTATCTTCCACAATAACCACCACCGAAAGAAAAAGAAGGGCAGTTTAAGGCAGTGTTGTTTTACATGACATGACTAAATCCAGTATATTTCTCAGCTTACAGAGCTTATCTTTGAAACTTTCTTTTTAGGAGGTTAAAATGCATATGCTTATTAAAAAAAAAGTTAATTAATTAATTAAAATTGGAAGTCAAATATTTTTTAATTGCATACTTCTTGTCCCCTAAAATGAAACACTGTCTAGCAACCAAACAGAACCTGAAACTAGTAATTTTACATAATTCTGACGAGGATCTGAAGGTGCCCTATACATGGCTCCTATCTATTAAATTCCTTAATCGAGGTATAGGCACACTGGTTTCTTAATCCTTTAAAGGTTAATCACATTAGCCTTTGGACAGATAAGGGGCTCTGAGTAAAAATATCATACGGGACACAAAGAATTTACTTTTAAGACACTAAATGTCATATTTCAGATCCCATCAAATTGTTAGAGGTCCTAGGTCTGAGCTTCTTCCTGAAAAATTCCATAGATAATCAATTAGCTTACCTTTACAAAGCTTTCTCAAGAGACACCCCCATGCAACTGATTTCCCGAGCTGGGGACAAGAACCATCCACAATTCGGTATAACCTTGGCAAACTGGGGCAAGCAGGGATAGTGGTGCATCAAGATATGTAAATGAGGCGTAACCCAAGAGACACAGCTACCTTCAGCTAACACAGTAGTCACAAAGTTGTATTGTCTTACTCCCCACGCACATAAAAGCTATTTCTGTTCATGCTTTTTAATACTGCTTACTGAAGTAATGTCATTACTATTTTGTGAAACACTACAATGCTGTGATTCATGCCCCCAAGGCTTTCAACTCCTTCCACTTACTAGACAGGAAACGTGGACACCTCAGGTCAGAAGATAATCAGGTGCCTAAGCAGACAGCATTAACTCACAAGTCAATGCAGAACTCACATAAAAGACTAAGTTTTCAGCCCAGACTAATCGCAAACACAATCTGTGTCTACATGCAGGTTAATTAACAACTCTGTAAGGTACACTGATCACCGATGGCAAATCTTTAATCTTATATTAGGATATTTAGACAATAGATTATATACTGTAACTATGTCTCAGCATCTAACACATTACCTAGTCCTATAGTTACATACTAAAGGAACATCTGAAGCCTTACCAAAACATGGGAGACAAAACTGTAAAGCAACTCTATGGGACAAAGCACGCCTACCTGCTCTATTCAAGTCCCAGTGAAGTCAGTCACAGCCTTTAGCTTCCACAGGAGTTAAATTAAATCAAAATCTTCAAACAAACACTTCCATCGTGAATTTCTGTACGTATATTTCAGGCCCTGGTAAACTGAAAGTGATCCAAATACCCTAATTTAAAGCAAACTCAGTCTGATATTACAGTCAAACTAGTCAGTCACCCAGAAAAAAAAATTAAAACATGTAAATATTCAGTCTTGGTTACATTTTTCAAATACAGATCATACATTACCAGTGATGTGGGAAGCATCCAGCACTTCATATGCTGTTGAATCATTCTTTGCTCCTCTGACAGTAACTTCTGAACAGCTGCAAATGCACACAGGCTACAGTAAAACTGATGTTTTAAATAAACAATTGAGACATTAATTTTCTTAAGCTGTGAGTTTTACTAAAATCAGTCCAGAATAATGCTTATACAAAGAACATACTGAAAGTCTGTTTATACTGAAACTGAAATTCTGTACTGATCGAGACAAAAATTAATAGCTTGGGCACAATGTAAGACGGTTCTAAAAAGGTCCCCATTTTAAGGCTCAAAAAAATGTAAGGAAAATTTCAGTTCCAGTAACCAAGAATTCCATTCCATCTATGAATGTGCCTCTGACTTCACTCAGCTGGTCTGCTTACAAAACAAAGTCTTCTTTGTCTGATATCCCTTCAAACTAGTGAGCCTCTATATTTACAAGCTGCAACATCCCTTCTACATCTCCCAAAACAAATCATACAACACCATGAGTTGGAATGGACCCTCAAAGATCATGAAGTCAAACTCCTGGCCTCGCACAGACAAGCCCAAGAATCACACCATGGGCCAGAGAGCATTGTCCAAAAAAGCTTAACACAGCTTTTCTCCTAAAGAAAATGGTATAATAAAACTGTAAAAAGGAACTTCCAGAGGTCCCATCCAAACTCAGCTGTTCTACAGTTCCGTGATCTTCTGGGGAGTTTTGTATTTTAAAGTCAAAATGCTTCCTTCAGGCAATCCCTTCAGCACAGATCTAGATTTCAAAATGACAAACCAAAGTTGTAAATTTGGAGTTTAAACACCCACCTTTAAATCTGTCCTTAAGACACTAAGGGCAGGTGAATACTAGTTTTTTGTTGGCCCTTTCCTGTGGAAAGACACCAGACACTTTTTTGTCTCTCTGAATCTTGTAGCTTTCATTCAATGTAAAACGTGGCAAAGGCCCTGGTGCAGAGCTCATCTGCAGTGGATGCCTACCAGTGAGGAACTGATGGCCAGCAGGAAGCCAGAAGGAAGCCCCTTTGCACTGTTACACATAAGCAGAGCACATCTCTGAGCATCCATACTTCCTCTGCGCTGCCTGAAAGCTTAAGGCCGCAGCACGGAGTCCTACAGACTAACAAGTGTTTGCTGTTAGAGGGTAGAGTTGATTGTTAACCTACACTGAACAAATTGCCACTACAAAAAACTATTTGCCATGTTATATTAAAGTCACAGAGGTGCTAACAGACTAGTCACTAACCTCTGGGCGTATCAGAGCTCTTGGACCCTTTATTACACTGTCAGAAACCTGCCATACAACCTCAAGGAAATGAACTAACAGGAACTCGCTCTAACTACGTAATTCTAATCTGTCAATAACTGATCATATTCTTTCCTTCTTTCTTTCCATATATGATTAACAATGTTGAACTGAGCATTGTGTCTCCTTAAATAAATACAGAAAGTCGATATGCTCAGATAATGGCCCATTAAAGGCAAACAATTCAAGAGGAAGCTTGTGAACATCCTAGAATTTCTATTAATTACCAAGAGGGAGTTTTCCAACTGTATATTGCATATGGCCAGTTGTTTGTTCTTCCCTTCCTCCTAAATACACTAGCAAGTGGAAAGGTAGAAAAAAAAATTAGATTACATTTCAATTTTGCACCTCAACAATCCTGAAAAAAACCGCTAAGTAAAGTTAAGGAATTACTGTTTTGGTTCTCCAAGTAAGTATTTGCAAGATACAGAAGAGTGTTTTCGAAAACAGCCTGCAAGCATAGCACAGAATGGCTTCTGAAAAGGAGACCCAAAACCAAAATGTGTAAATAACAAACTTATTGGCCAGCACAGTAGGCAAGAAGAATGCAGATGAATTGCAGGCAAGCACCAAATTTTACAAAAGTTACATTTCCAGTTTTATTTTATGGTGATACATGAAGAAAAAGGAATTGTTTCCAAGCAGCAAAATCTTAATAATTTAACCACGGCTTAGTTTAATTCAAGTAGGAATATGTTAATTTCTTATATTGAAATCTAATCCAAAACAAGTTTATTATTTAACACTGTTATGTTTAATTGTATTTTTTTATGCACAGACAAGAAAAACTTATCCTACCCAGAAACCTGTTTTCCAAAGTTTCTCCATCCTGTTTCATACAGATACACATAATCTTGGGGTTTGCCCTATTATTAATGGATGTGTCTGTAATTACACAGTGTGTTTCACACTACTTAGAAGCTCCACATATATAAAAAACATGTGCAATCTCTAGGAAGAGATAATGAAGTGAAAGTGTCAGAAATTTAAAACCACACAAGATAGTAAAGGCATAAGAAAAAAAAAAAAGATTCCTGGAGCTGGCACCATTGTCATGTCTACAGCAAGACTAGAACCAAGTTTAAAGGGCAAAAGAAACCCAAGTTCAGCTTGTAGTGCTGGACTTTAATCCGCAGTTCATGACCATAAAACCTTGTATTCGTAGCCACTGGTAAGAATTCTGCACCACTAAGCAACCTTGAACTCCCACAATGCTCTTGTTTTATTAAGGAAATCAAAATGCTACAGAACAGAAATGTCTGGAGTTTTTTTCCCTTGGGGCTGTTGACAGTAGTTTACCATTGTTATCTACACATAAAAGTCTGAAACTGACAACAAACATGTTTAGAAACCTTGGTCTTCAAGCATCATAAATCCAATACAAGTGCTGTCTTGTAAATAACATAGCTCGTCCTTCCAGGAACATTACAGTCCAAACTGCTCCCAGACCTGCAGCACTTCAGCACAGCAGGAATCCTTTCCCAAAACTACCTGCAAAGAAAAATTATGAAAGGGAAAGTAGGAATATGTAATGTATCAAGCTAACTCACAGTTGTGCAATCCCATTTACAAAGGAATCTTTCATATTTATGACAAAGAAGCCCCACAGCACTGTCTGTGTCAAAAACCTCAGGTGAAGAGGATGTCTGCCTAAGCTTAAAATGGAAAAAAGGCAGCTTAATGTTCAACTATGAGCTCTAGAGCACCACAATAAACAACACATGCCAAAAGTCCACTGGGCCTCCAACAAATGTATATTGGAAAAAGAAAACAGACTACTGGGAAAAGACTTTTCAGGATAGAAGAGGACACTGGCAGTTTTGAAAGAGTTTGAATACAACGATTTTGCTACATGGTCTGCTATCTTTTTGGCCCTCAGTTACCCAATGAATACCTTTCATGAGCTTATTTCTGCTATATATAGCTTTAGAAATGTATTTGCTTTGAGAAATCATCAATCCTTTCTGTGATAGCAGATTACCCAGAGGAGGAAAAAAAAAAAGTAGTAACAGGCAATGTCCTTCCTCTCACTCCCCTAAAACCAGAGTTCCTGCCTGCACACCACAGCCTAAATGTTCTATGACATCATTTAGGCAGGAAAACGAATAATCCTCTCTCTTGTTAACATAGTTCTTGTTTTGAATTATTATTACTATTTTACTCTCCTTTTCTCCAAGCTTAAGAATTTTATTGGGGATAAAATTAAAGACCTGTATAACCAAGGAACGCTACACAACAAGAAACTGTAAACAATCACGCAATATTTATTAGCACTGATAAAATACTAGATACATCCTAGTTTGCATGTCCTGACTCAGAACAACAAGAAACAGGCAAACCAAAAGCCTAAATTTAAACATGCTTCTATACAGTTAAACCAGCACTGACTGCTGTAGTCATATGCAAAAGTGTATTAAGGAATTCTCTGGCATGTCTGGATACAATATAAATTAATGTCAAGGCTTTTTAGTTCATCCATTTTTCAAATCCCCAACATCACTAGATCACCAATCCAGGACTAGGCAAATTAAGTGTTCCCTTGAAGGACTTGATTTTTCTCTGCACACATGTCAGCTATAGCATTCCTGCTTGGTTAAAAACAGAAGACAAATTTGTCTTACCATCATATTATCCGAACATCTGTGATTAAAACACTTTTGTACAACCTTGGCAATGTTAGCTTACCAGCTGGACACTGCAAATAGACATTAAGTTACAAGGAAAGAAGAAAGAAAGAACAAATGCACTATTACTTAGACAGCACGCTTCTCCCAAAGGAGACTAACAGCTACTATTTTACAGAGCTAGCATGTAATAGAACTTTATTAGTAATAAAACAGAAGACATCTTATTCCATACAGTCTTATAAGCTGCATTTTTATAAAAAAAGGTATTTTTAAGTTTTCTAAAATGCATGCTTTAGTCTAATAACAACACTACAAACAGAAGAAGTACCTATTGATGAATTCATCTTACTTAAGAAATTAACTTCTAGTAAAAGTAGCCTTAAGTAGTATAAACAAAAAATATTCAACTAGGAGGAAAAATAGCCTTCATATTGAGGACTTTATAAATGGCTTATTTCATCTTCACTGTCTAAACATCCCACATCCACACAGGACTGAGGTGATCTGAACATAAATCTGGAAGAAAAAAACTCCATAAAGTACTTCTCTTTGACCCTTCTATAGCCCACAACACCATATGATCATCACACTTCCCTAACTTTACATGTTCCTATCCAGACCATGTCTAGGAAACACCCACAAACTTGAGAATAAATGAAATAGAAATAAGAAATCAACATGTGCAAGTTAACAGAAGTCTCAGTTACCACAGCAAACACTCTTACTCAAGGGTAAGATACCCCTTACTTTCCACTGCACAATTCTTCACAGCCTTTTTTTTCCACCTGGAAATTCCTTCACCTGAGGAAGCTATCACAAAATGGTGATTGGGCTAACTTCCAAAATAGTGCTTTCACTTTACACTCAAAATATTACAGTACTTTTTATCTTCATTGTTTCACCTTAGTGCATTTTTAAAGGTGCCATGCAACTTTTAAGGCACAGTCCTAAAGAAAATCAAGAGTAATAGACAGGAAATTAGGGTGGCACGACTACAATATAACTGCATTCCCTCAAGCAGAAAGGCCTTAAACATTTCACCGAAAGTGACTTTTTTAAGTATTTACCAAGCAGACTAACGTCAGCCCCACGGGGAACATTCTTCCTAGGGGCAAGAAATGCCCCCTCTGTAAATTCCTATTCACAGAGCATGGGGGGAAAAAACAATGCCCAACTGCCCATTATGATTACTTGCACTCAAACTACCACAAGTATTCTTGTGTGTTCATTACATTTTGAGTTCCCAGAGTCTTACTAAAATAACTTACTACAATTACAGAAAAAAATCAGGGGTAAAGTGTGCTTGGAAACTACAGATGAGAAAAAGAAACCCCCGAGTTGCTAACGCAATGCATCACCAGCAAGATACAACTTCCCTGCCCTCGGCTTACTCCTCCCCTCCCTTACAAGAGACAGCACGTTACAGACCTCCCCTACAGTTAGTCACTGCAGCACTGATTAGATGTCATAATCAAAGGAGAATCAAGATACCTCATTGTCATCTTCCAGTATTTTAGGCTAGAAAAGGTCCTGTCTGCCTCAGCAACGCTAAGCAGAGTTGCCAGATGATCCCCATCACATGAGCAACAACTCTTAAAACTCTTAAGAGAGGTGCCATGGGTCTGTGGAGCCTGTTCAAGCAATGAAAAGAAGTAACACTAGCTCTGACTCACAAAAGGAAAACAGCCAAGTCGAAGACATTCTAAAAGATAGTTTCTATTCAGAGAAAGATAGAGGGATTTGCAAAGTGATGCAATTCCTTAAACATAAGCTCCTCTGTTTGACAGGGGGCAAAATATGATGAAAAAAGAATAACACATTTCTCTAAATAATGGTAAATATTTCTTTGAACTTCAGATTTCATCAGCATCAGCATAAGACAAGTGGATAAAGTAAAATCTAATGTAGATTTTACTTTTCCATTAGCAAAGCCGGCTCAAACAGAAAGCAGAGAAGGTGGTGGCGGTCGTTTCACTGGGCTGTCAAGGTTATTCCTGAAACATCGTGTTGGAAGAGGACCAGCACATCTGCTTAACGTTTACTGGCCGGTTCTGTGCTGCTCTTCATCACCCGCAGAACCTCCCGAGGACGGTCAACAGGGACCGACCACTGCCGGGCTGCACCAGCGGCTCCAGGCAGCGCAGACTTCGAGGCCGGTGTCAGAGCAAAGCCTCCTGTGACGGGGGGTGGCTGCAGCGCCGGCCCGCCCCAGCTCCCACAGCCTCCGACGGCGAGAGCTGAAGGGCTGCGCTGCCGGACGCGCCGCCCGCCTCGCCCCAGCCGCGCCGCAGACGGAGCTCGCCGGAGCTCCGCGGCTCTGGCAGCGGCCGCCCTTGCCCGCGGGAACGGCCGCCTCCCCCCGGGGTGCACACCCAACTGCCTCGGCCCGGCACCCCCGGCGCCGTGCCGGGGCGGAGAACGCCACCGCGGAGTTCATCACTAACTCGCTGCCCCGCTCCCTCCGAGAGCTCCGCCCGCGGGCGCCGCGCAGCCGGCAGCCCCAACGGAGCGGGCGCGGCGGCCACCGAGGGAGCCGATGGGCACATCGGGTAGCGGCACGGGCAGGAAGCTGGCTTGGGAGGCAAGAGGAAATAAGCGCGTTGGAACGGAGTTTGGGATCGCTGAAGGGAGGGAATCCCAAACGTTGCTGTTGGGGGGCTGCACGCCGCTTCCGCGCCCGCGGGACCGCCGTGGAGCCGGGCTGGCGGCAGCGCCGCTCCGTGGGAGTGCTCCGCGGGAGAGGCGTGCGCCCGCCGCGGCCGGGGAGGCTCCCGCGGGCCGGGTTCCGCCGCGGCCGGAGTCCCGCTGGAGCCGCTGGGGCAGGCGGAGGCGCCCGGCGCCGGCAGTAAGAGTTTAGACGGGCAAACCTCCAAAATTAACGTATAATGCGCCCTTTTAGCTCTCTGACGAGTTTTGCAGCGCTAAACGTGCTGGGAACAGAAACACGTTCTCACCTTGTCACAGAAAGCCCGCGGGGCGGGAGTCGGGTTTGGCTCTTCCCAGCGGTCCGCGGGTAACGCCGAGCACGGATAGCCTGGGATCGGTCAGGTGTGCGATGGCTTCTCTGGCCCCCAGCGAGGCTCCTGAAAGGCATTGTCTCTTACTAAAGCGTCACACAAATAACAGAGGGCTGTTACTCCACATTCAGAGGATAAGGCTGGAAACAAATTCTGCTATTGTGTTTTCTACATTGGGTGTCAGTGACGTGTCCAGATCCCGGGCCACACACTGCTGTGTGTCCGTTGTGGCAATGCTGGGAATGTAGTGCTTGGAAACAATAAGCTGGTTAGTTAGAAAATAAACATTCACAACGTAATAAAACATTTTTGTACTTTATTTTACAATGTTTAACACTGAGTTTTTGTATGATTGTCAATGTGAATTGTGGTTGATACAATTTCCGTTAGTGAATAGAAATGTAAGTTGACTGTTTCCTCGGGGGGGGGGCGGTGTGTATTTTGATACTGTCATTTAATCTAATGGTTGTTGATGTTACATAGTGACAGTTCCCTACAGCCTCAGTTTTTCAGACCATTACACTCAGTTGTATTGCTGTTCCTTTAGATCTCTTAGAAATGCTGTGAAATCCATTCGGTGACTTATATTAATTCCAATAAATTTTGCATGGATATCATGGAGATATGTCAATCTACTTTTGTTGTAGGCAACAGCCTCCTACAAATGCCTTCCTATCTTATATATAAAAGTTCAACTCCCTTCAGCTGTCCCCTTCAGTAGCCTTCAGCTGTCCCTCTATATTAAAACCGATTTTTCAAAAGATAGATCCCTTTTTTTCTGTGAGTATGATTGCTAGTAGAGTTCAGTGTCTCCGGCATCCGTGGATTTCATGCCAGATGTACAGCCATGAACAGAGAACAGAGAGAACAGGCCACAGTTAGGAAAGGCAGAGTTGGAAACAAGGTTATTTTTTTCTTTTTTTCTGATGAATCTGAACATTGAGACCTTCAAAGAGTTCATCATGACCTTTTTTTAGAAAGATAAACTTGGGAACATGCAGATAAGTGATCCATTTTTATCTATTATCTAAATACCAAGTAATTGAAAATGTTATTTTCTAGTTTTTCTGCAGCCATACAGACTAGTAATGCTGAAGTTATGATGGGTGTTTAATTGCCTGATTACAGAAACCAGGAAGAGAAATGCTGAATATGCCTTCACGAACACTAATGACATTTCTCAGCCTTTCAACCTTTCATCCCTTTTTCTTCTCTTTTTAGTGTATTTTGGTGAGCTTTGGGTTTTGGAAATCTTTTGTTTAGTTGGGTTTTTTTGATTTTGTTTTCAATTTTTTTTCTCTTCTTTTGTTTTCTTTTTTTTTTTTTTTTCTCTTGTAAGTTCTTGTAGGCAATGTGTTTTAGGTAAGAGTCGAAATAAGTCCAGCTTTTATTCTTGCAGCTACTCGGACTTTTCAAATTTGTCTCATTTTTGCTTCCATTGTCTTTTGAACTGATAGTGTTTAATTTGGGTTACTGGATTGGTGCTGCTAGAAATGCTGAATTGTATTTATGGTCTTGAGTTTATATTTAAGCATATAACCTGTCATTTCTAGTGACATGTACTCTCTTGTAAAACATCTTCTTCAGTGTCCTTGGGCTTGTCAGGCTGAGTGGAATGCTTGGGCTCAGCCATTGTTTTCCTCCTGCGGCTGGATAAGTTTATTAGTTAGGCAGATTGAGCACACAAAAACTGCCCAGCAGTTATCAGCCTTCATGCCAAACAGGTCTAGGAAAGCAAGTGGGTTTACACATGGAAGTAGTTGTAAACAACATGAAAAAAATCTGTCAGTCAACCATGTAAAAGTATTTGAGTGCCCGAGGGGCCCAGTTAGAGAAATGAATTTGAAAGGTTTATGCCCACTGCAGTGTGCCAGACTTCTTCACAGAGCTTACCATCTTCATAGTAGAACAGGACATGTTTGTGTCTCTCCTACCCCAATTCATAGTCTATTATCTCAGTGCAAACAAACCTCACCTCTAACATAAACATTCCTTGCAGCAATCTCTGGCCAGGAGGCAGAGCTTAAACCGAGGAAGTGATAGTTTTAAATAATCTTAAATGATTGTATCAAAGCACATCTCTGAGAACCATGGTGTTTGCAGGAGTGAGATCTGAGAAACAAACTCACAGCTTGCCTGTATGTCGTGTAATCCTGTGCCGTCAGGAGAGAGGTCCACATTCAGAAATGTTCCCTTTTCATCAGTTCCACCAGAATAGAGATGAAATAGAGATATTGGTGGTTATCTGAGTGCAAGACTCATCAGAGTATTCAAAAGCAAACCTTAGCCTTTCCTCCAGGAGCACATGAGGCTGTTGAAATGGTTTGTGTGCAAGATACTTAAAGTTGCATTTAGATAATAAGCTGTTTCTGAGAAACGTGACCTCAGAATTAGGACTTAAGAAGTGTTTTGCAGGCCTGGAGAGCAGAAGTCTGACTGTTATGCAGTTACAGTTATGCAGCTGAACCACCAGAATATCACTGATAAGCAGCTTGATAAAGGACTATAAAGCGGGATATATAAAATTCCTCACAGCACTAACAGTGCAGGACACCCAAAGTCTTATATAGGAAATAATTTTTAAATATATTATTTAAAGATATATAGCATAAACTGAATGTACAAGGTTGCTAATGACAAGTGCTGGACCTCATGCTTAGTGCATAGCTAAAGTCATTAAGCAATTTAAGTGCTTTACAGTTGCGAGACAGAGAAAACTAATCATAAAAAAGTGTGTGATACAATTTACTGATTAACTGTATAGAGAGGGGAGCTGTGTCCTGCACTTTCAGATTTCTCAGGCTCCAGTGCTGTAGGAGTTCTGAGTCACCTGCATAGACTGCCCCCCTAGCTAATTGTTCTTGTCCTCAGATCATAAAACTCCTCATGGCAAATCCACCTAGTCTGTGGCTAAAAGCCAAGAGAGTCAGGGACTGGGTGGTGGCAGGGGCAGTCTCTAGGGCAGCCAGTGTTCCTGTTGCCTAGCAGGAAAGCAGCCAATCTTGAAGAGTCAACGTGTGGGCCCTTTGAAGAGCTGATGGCAGGAGGGGTAAAACCTCATGCAGCATAGATAAAAGTAGAAACTATTCACCTGTGACGAAAGCATACATACTGCAGAACTACAGCACATCCCCAGTGTGTCATCTGAAGGACCAGCACTGTTTTTCTTTTTGCTTCAGAATGAAATAAGTTGTATTGTTTCTTCTAATGATGAAAGAATGCATCCATATGTACAAAAGTAAGTGGACAGATTTGCTTCTGTATTTTTGTAAAAGATACAAATACAATTTTAACATAAAAGGATACTTCCCATGATCCTTGCTAAGTCATATTTTCTTGTAGAAGTCGTCCGTATTAGCAAGTGTTGCTTAACAAAAAGAAATTTAGCACAATCCGATCCATAGAATTAATATGATTTACTATTGTTTGCAAAGAAAGCATTATATATCTATGCTCTGCAAAATTGGTGTTTGTATTAATAGATGCAGACTTTTTGGTGATAGTAAGGTCATTTGACAAATTGCTTCTAGCCCTTTCTTACCCATGGAGGGAGCATTCAGGAATTCTGCACTTTCAGCAGCAGAATGCATTGGCAGGTAGCTAAGGAGTCATTTCTTCTCTTACCTTCAGGACTCTTCCTTTCCCATATAATAAAAACATATCTCCCCTCAAATACATTCCTGAAAGTATTCCTTCTATGCAGCTGAAAGAACAGCCACAAGGATTGAGCATAGGAAGCAAGACAGGCTGAGCAAAAAAACATGTCAGGATATGGGATATTCCACAGCAGGATCTGTGGGACATGTAAAGCAGAAGAGGTTCATTGTGGGCCTCTCATCTTATGGCGTCATAAAACAAGAGCAGGAAGTTTCACTACTCCAATATGTCAATAATAGAACAGTATGTGGAGAATGCTGTTCTACATTCAAAAGATGGTTTTATCTTTCCTTAAGACAGACAAAATGAGGGAAAAAAAAAATTCACCTTTTTTCTGTTCACTCTTTAGTCACTGATATCTTCTGATGTTTATTCATTTCCTGTTTACACTAAAAGCAATATCTCTAACTGCAAACTCAGATCTCCTCTAAGCCTGCCAACTGAAAATTAAAATGTTTAATTAAGTAGGAGCACTGTCCAAAATAAATAGCCCTTAATTCAAATTAATTAAGATAACATCAAGATATGCAGAGACATAGATAGATATGTGTGTATGTATATGTGGAAAATCTAAATCCCTAATTACTGGGATACATTAAAATTGTCCTAGTTCTTGCAGTGAAGGTACTGAATCTTGTTGTCAGAACATGCACGGACCAGTTTAAAAATAACTATGTGAAAATGAGATGAGTAATTGCCTTCATTGACCAGTGACAGTTCAGAAGACTTGCGGGCACAGCAAGGTGGAGGAGGGTGAAGGTGCACAAGTAAGCCTCAGACATCTTGGAAATGTTTGTGATATTTTCCTAAATTTTTTTTAGAACATGCACTCTTCAGAAAAGACATACGGTGTGTTAGGCAGCAGTGGGAGCTTTTAAGGCATTCGATTATTCCATGCTTATAGGACTGGAAAGACCCTGTCATTTCATTAGATCTGGTTGGCTTAGTCACTAATTACAGGTTTCTTTTGACCAGTAGATAAAATCTGTGCATAATGTTTATGATTATCAGGGGAGTGACGTCACGTGCTGCCTGGCCTAGCACAGTATATGACCTGACCACAGAAATTCTAGTGTGATCTGTAATAGGGTATGGGGGATGCAACATCAAATTATATATCATTTGCACAGCATGCCTTACTGTTTATCATCACTTAATGGTTAGTATCACAGCCATAGGGATAGTGGTGTTAAATATCATGGGGCTGAGTATGACATCCAAGGACTTTAGAAAGATTAGAAATATGCTTTCATGGCAGCTAATTTAAATCTTTTTACATTTTACTATTTGCTTTGGGGTCAAGAGTTTGTAGAAAGTTTACATGAGTTATTTGAAAAAATGCCCTTGTGTACAAAGCACTTGTGTAATGTTTTATGAGCTCCATAGTATTGTTTCCTAAATTATGTCCCAGACTAGATAATACAAATGAAAGAAACAAGTTTATTTTTCTATTCAAATTGCAGCTGTGAATAAAAAAAGAGAAAAATCTGATTGCTTTGGGAAAGTTTTGTTCTTCCAGAAAACCATTGCTTTTTGTTATTTCAGTGATTATGAACCCTAATTTTGTTTAATGTGTAAACCATTATATGGTTTTGTATTTGAAATATAAAAAGGGCATTAAATATATTTTCCTTAAATAGGTATTATTTTTTAAAATACTAAGATATTAATATAATAAATACGAATATATTAATATATTAAATACTAATGTTTAATATATTTGAAGTACCTTGATGATAATGAAAGGTAGTTTTAAAGACTATATATGTAGATAACTGAAGATTTCTACTACTATATGCTAGAGAAGGCATTGAAAATAGATTTCTGGAAACTGTAGTCTTTTTATCAATATCATATTGTTGGTTTCCCAATTGTTTATGAAGATGCAAAGTTTTCAAAGTCTCCTCAGTCTGACTTATTTTTGCATATGCAAGTGCCAAATTAAGGTCAAACTACCTTGCCCTTCAGTTGGCTTTGAAAGCTATCTGAATGCTTTTGCTTGTGTGTGTGTGCAACTGCCTGGATTCATAGCTAATACATACATATATACATAAAAACACTCTGAATTCCAATTAAAAGAAAAATGTTAGGCAGAGTCTTACGTTAAAGTGTAATTCTATGAGACAGTCAAAGCTGTAAACACAAATATTTATAGAAAATTTGCAATACAAAGAAATCCATATTTAATGATACATTGTACCTAAAAACCAAGCATCTCATATTTCATGTCTGATTACAACTGAGAATTGGAAGGAATTGTACTTCCTAGTTGTGAGATTAACAGACTTTCTGACATAAGTGGAGCTGTGGATGAGAGCTGTGGATAATAGACGCTCCAGAGCAGTAGTAGGTATTTTGAAGGTGAAAAGAGTGTTTTTAGTGAAGATCCACAGGTAATGACAGGTTAAATTCACCATTCTAAACCAATAAACAGAGTTACTCCAATTTTTGACAAATGGCATGTGTAATAGTCTATAAAGCATATTTTACCTTTTCAAGTAAAGAAGTGAAGGCTAAATATGTAAAAAACTCCATCTTAGGCTTGAAGAACCACTTTAAATGCATAAAATAATATGCAAGAATAAGAAATGTAAAGTTAGAAGTACATTTTAAAAGTATGGCCATAATTTCAAGGCAGCCGGTAGGTTTGAAACGGTACATTTTCTTCTGTAACTTTGGTGTAATGGGGGGCTTGTTTTCTTAATGAGATTTACTGATGTAACTATAATAATTTTGCCTCAACTACAGTATTGTACGTAGACACATCTGTAACTAAATTCTTGGGCATGAGAGTAATGATATACTCTCATAACCAAGGGTCAGGTTGCTCAGGGGAGCAGTGGAATAGCCATCACTCAAATGGGCAAATCTGTCTTTCAAGTGAGCCCTGGTTTGAGTTTGGGCAAAATTACCTCTGAAGGTCTCAACCTAATAATATTTTCCTGTCATTTCATGACTGAGTTAGATTCAAGTGTCCACCTGAAGAACTGGGGGTAGGATCTGTCTGAGGCCAGCACAGACATTCAAAACCTGCCTGGGAAGATTTTATCCTGGCACAGCACTGGGGAGGACACGAGGAGATGAACCTGGACTGCGGTAAATTCTGCAAAGCTGTGCTCTGTCATCATGGTGGTCAGATGTCTGACGAGACTGAGAAAGTTTCTTATATTTCTTGTAACATCCCACATAAAATCCTTCAAGGATTTCCAAACTGTGTATTTCTGAATCTTCAAAGCAGGAGTAAAGTGTAAGAAAAATTGCAAGGACTCACTTAACTGTAAAAAAAAGTGAAACCGCTGCTTATAAATGCTCATCATAAGCAGAACACAATGATAAGGCATGCTTTTGAATTATACACTGAACTATAAAAGTTTTCACTCACCAATATTTCTCCTTATATTTTATTTTTTAAAGAATCATCAAATTAAACCATAAGAAATCAGAAAATCCATATCGGCAGAGCAGTTGATTCAGCATCAGTCAAAAAGTGGAAGAATATAAATCTTTGAGAAGCTTTGAGATTTTGCCAGGCTTTATTCTCTGGAACTCAGATTAGTTGTTCTAATGAGTTTGTTTACTGCAACCAGTCTGAATAAGACACAAGAAGGCAGATACAAAAACTTGTTCTAGAAATAATTCTGCTCCTTGAATTGTGTTGACAATTTTTTTCTAATACAGATTTGTAACATTGAAATAGATTTCCTGTGGGGTTTTATCTTTGTTTTTCTACAACTGACCTTCTGTCTGCCTCTTGTGAGGACATATCGAGTTGAAAACGGTTTCAAAGTTGTCATAGACTTCATATATTGAAATAATGTTAAATTCAGGGCTAGATTTGGGTCTGCTTGTGGTAAAATCAGCCACAGGCTCTGTTAAGGCATTTAACACTAAATAATGTTCACTGTTTGCCAATTCCAGGGGTATACTGAAATTAGACATAATTTGTGTAGACAGGTTGCTTGGACAGGGATTTATGAAAGTGGGAGAATGTTGGAGCATGTTTCTTAGAATAGTAAGGATTATTATGTAGAAACCCACTTACAATCTGAAAGCTGTAAGATTCATTGCCCAATTACTGACAGTAAATTAAATCTTGTCTTCAGAGCCAGAAAGAGTCAAATCAGAGATCTCAAGAAAGAAATTAATAAGCTATTTAATAAACTTTTTTAGTGTTTAAATATATATCTATATCCTACATATACATATGTTTCTGTGGGGAAGCTGTTTAAGATTGTCACCTTTCTGAAATAATCAGTTCTCAAAGATGAAGTACAAGTGCCCTGAGTCTTTCTGCAATGGAGGTGATAGAGCCATTCACAGGGAGGCCTAAGTGGTGCAAAGTGAGTGCATAGTCTCTGTGTCCCACCAACCCTGGGAGGAGCAATAGGGATCACAATCCTTGCTTCAGAGTGAGGAGCCTTGGAGTTCAGTCTGCTCCATCTACAACTTTAGAAAGGTTTCACTCCATAGGAAAAAAGGAAAGCAGCAAGTGAGCATACTTAATTACTTTTGAATTTCACTTTGTATTTAAGATAATCAATTTTCGGCCCTTACGTAGCATAGTACTTAGCCTCTTTAACTATGAAAAAAATCAGTTAGGTGAAATGGCTTTGTGTATTCTGTCAATTAATTAAATGCCCAATGAATAGTTTTGCACTTATAATTAGCTGATTAATGGCACCATTTCCTCTGGGGACAGATGTGTGTCAAAATAAACAGCTATGCATGTGTGCGGACACACACATATACATGCACAGAAATTTTTGCTTTACCAAGCAATAGATGTTCAGTTTGTTTATTTCTTTCAAAGATGGAGTCTGATCGATACTGTGGTTTTGACCCTAAATCACTTACCAAATAATACAATGATAACACCATTAGGTTTCTTTAAATACTAAAAATGTTTATTCAATATCTGTAGCCAATATACAGAGACATAATCAATTTGGGGAGAGAGAAATCACTGTATTGACAATGCCGCATTTGAAGGATTTGAGCACATGTAATGGATAGGTACTTCAAAAATTTATAGTCTTGAGGATTTAAAAAATAATACTTTTCCTTAGTATTAGAAAATTAATTTAATTGCACACCTATATATGGCTGGTAATGTTAACCTCCCAAGAAACATCATAAACTCTCCAAGTACTTGAAATTTGCTCTTTTAGATATTCAGGTAATTTTAAAGTGTGGTTTATTCTGGAAAGCTTTCATTCACTGTATAATAGTAACAATAGTCAGACTAATTTCTTTGCATTTAATTATTGATGTTCATTGTGAACTTTTCTTAGCATAAGTTAGGAAGAACCTCTTTGCACTTTAAACTTTGTCTGGATTAGGCTTTATGTTTAACATTTCTAATAATGACCTAATTTTTTAAAAAATTGATTCTAAATTTATATCTCTTTCCTGACTTTTACTTTCTGCAAACTAAGAGGAGAAAAAAAATATTAAAACATCCTCTGTCTATAAAAGAAAGATAACTTAATATGAAAACCAAACAAACTCTTGAATAAATTCAGTTCTCAAAGCACATTGAGTACTGTTATCGGATATATTTCTTGTGAGGTATTTAAACTAATAATATACAAAATATTAGAATTGCCTTTTGTTTGATAATTTGTTAACAAATCCTGTTGTTACTTAACAGAAATAATGACGAAGATAGTTAATGGATAAAATCTAGAATTTGTTTCCTACAAAATAATCCCTCCCACCTCCCCAGACACCAAGATCTAGCAGCATATCTCTAACTTGTAGTTAACACTTCATTTTGTTACCTAATCTGGTTTTGAGTCATACTATAGTACAGGATAACTGAGAAAGGAAAATCTGTGTGGAAAATAATAGCACTTGAGAAAAACTTACTCTATACAGAATTAATTTCTTTTCCATTGCTAGGCCATTTTGTTGTCATCTGACACAGTGTCATCATGTGTTTTGCTTCACTACCATGCTATTTTTAACTTGCATATCTCTGGCAAACAGCTAGGATAAATTTTCTCTTTTATGGGCACTTTAGAGTCTAAATAAGCAGCTCTAAAATAAGCTTTCATTGCCACCATCCTATCTAAGGGAAAAAAAGTGAAAGAAGTGTTGGATATTAGTTGTACTTTTTTCTCTTGTATCTAAAGGTAAACTTTTGGTTTTTTAAGGTGAAAGAAAAATAAATGACATATCCATGTTGTGCAACTTCTGCCTCCTGAGTCTTGATTCCTTTTAAAGGGAAGAGAAGAAAGTACTCAGGCCAAAAATTCCTGAAATAAAAAATGTAGTTGAGGAAGAGAAAACCATGGAATGATACACTCTTGTTAACATCCAAACACTGGTTTTTAGTGTTCTATGAATGAGAATCTTACTGCAGCTAACCTGTGTTTTTCCATTGCACATCAATGTTGATAATCAGGATGTGCTGGCCCTACTCCGAAATATGCACTTTGACTTTGCTCTGTTCTTGTAGCTCCCTAATTTCGATGGAGTTGCTTCTTGTTTCCTCTTATAATCTTCTCAAACTTTTTTCTCTGTTTTCCTTTCATGAAAGCAAATTCTTTGCTTATGTACCAGTAAAACATCTTTCTATGACTGGAGAAAGCATTTTTTTTCAGCTGTTGTTTTTAATTTATACATATATATATACAGGATTTTAAAACCCCAGCACTCTTCTACTGCTTACAGTCAGTAAACCAAATTCAAAAGACATTTTTTCTTTTCAGCTGCAATCTTTTATTTGCATGTGCTTAATACTCTTCTGTGCAACAGTGCAGATACAAGTACTTAAAATGGTAAAGCCTTCTCCCCAAGATAACATAGTACACTGCAGTAATACATGGAATAATATTCAGATGACTACACTGTGCCCTTTAATGCAGTTTAAACTAAATAAATTGAAAACGTCATGGATCTCTTGACAGTTTTCAGAACACATTTGATTTCAAAATAGGGATCTGTGATCTTATTCTCAGGTGTTAATACTAAGAACTCTGAGTCAGGGAACTTTAGCTAGAAGGAGTGTTTAACATAACAAAAAAACTAAATTAAACTAGGGAAAAATTTTAGGAGAGAAAAGATTCTGTTAGCACCTAGGGCCGTATATTCGTGTTCATTTAAAAGAGATCCCTGTGCCCTCAGCTGACTAAGTAGTGCAGATTTGAAAAGGAGTAGGTATGAGTGCAGAAAAGCTCATACTATGGCATTTACATCTGCACGCTCTGTGGGCATGTGGGAGCCATTCCAGATTTCCTGGTGTTTTTCCTCTGCTTATCTGCATGGCACATTGAGGAGGCTTTTGGCAGCTGGTTCCTAGGCTCTCTTGTTTCTTAGCTCAGCCCTGCAAAAATAACCCCTGATAAAGAAACACATCACTATCAGGACACCATTACCTTTCGGCCCAGTAATTTTCAACATATTCTTTAGAAGCCTTTCTGGTCTGCAACCTGAGAGCAGCTGGGCTTTGGGAATGGAGCTGTGCAGCCATGGAACAGCTTCTAGCTCTCCAAAAACTGCAGCAGAGTGGTAGGCAGGGAACAGACCTGGCAGTGCAGGTGATGCATCTGACTGCCAGATGTCTCTTTCATAAACATCCAGACACCAACACCAAGTAGTGTCTGGAGCCTGGGGACAATACTGACTGAGCACTGCAGAGTGGCCATCAGCGAGTGAAGGGGCAGCTTCCAAATGAGAGAGTCGATGCCCATGCACATAAATCTGTGCTGAGTTCCCCCTTTAGCTGATGAAGTAGACAGCTGACATTTCTAGGCAATCAGAAAGCCTACTGTTGACTATCATCTGACAAAATAATTCAGGAGGTGGCATCCACCAGTTCAAAAACTCTTACCCATCATCTTTGTGAGTGACAGATACAGCAGGGATTGTCTTTGCGCTTTCTCACCCCAGTTGTATCTGGGTTACATACATGATGCTGCCTGTCATCCGTTCTTTTTAATTCTCAATTCTTCACCAATCAGCACCCAGAAGAAGAAGAATCACTTACTCAAAACCTAACAATTTACTCAGACTATAACTGGTTTAACCCAGATGTTCTGCTGGTTTTTTTATTGTCCCAAGCTTTCATGAAGGAATTCTTTTACAGAGCTAGTCGTCCTGACAGTCTAAAGCAAAGCAACATTAAAATCAGTCAGTATTTATTGCACTTTCTATATTCAAGGTGTTATTTAAGGTGATTTAGTAGATTTTTCTATGACTCTATAATAAAATAAAAGTTTTATTTAATATTTATTCAGATTTCATGATGAGTAAAGAGATTTTCAATACCTAAGGATTGGTTAAAAAAATCCAAGATGTTCTACAGCTGTTAGACTGTAATTAGATTTTTCAAAAAACACAACTAATCCACAATTGTTGAAAATTCAAAGCAAGCTGAACAAAGAGTGTCTTTTGAATTGACCTTTTAGCTATGAAATATTAGATTGAGCATGTTCCCTAAAGTTAAAATTATTGAAGTACTTTACATAAATGGTACAGATACTGATGTCAATGCTTTTGGAAAATCGCTAGAAGAAATAAGAAAAAAACCCAAACCACCTTATTAAATTTTATGTAATTTTTACTTACAGACCTTTGCAAACAGAACATAGCAACACAGGACCATAGGTGTATTTCCTTAAAAATACACTGTCACTTTGTAGTGTGCACAAAATATTTAATATAGAGTGAAGAGTGTGAAGATATCAAGGTAGGTAGTTATTTTTAAGTGAAAACCCCACAGAAGAAGCACATAATATTGAAAAACACTGAAAACTACCCCCAAAAATATATTTTTAGCTATGTCATTTCAAGGGGAAGCAACTTAAAATACAAACAAAGAATTCATGTTTTTAACAGTTGCAAATTGACATTTTGTGTTACAACAACTTGTCTAGGATAAAAATTGTATATAGACAATAAATATTCTCATATAATGTGATTTTTAATTTAAAACCATATCAAAATCATATTTTAAATTATGTTTCTGCTTCTTAAGATGCCGCATTGCCAGCACTTGCTTCTCATATGGGGCATAATTAATTCCATTAGAACTTAATTTTGCTGACTGGGCTGAAAAAAACCTCCTTCCTGATATTACATCATATATGAAAACTCTTTCTCAGATATTTAAAATATGGTTTGTTTAATGTGCATACAAGAGTACTAAGCCTGTGTTTTGCTTTTTTTTTCAGAAATGTAGAAATCTCCAAATAAGATGCTTTAAAAACACATTGTGCCTTAAATTGCCTTAAAAACACACTGTGTATATAATAAAGAACATACACTTTCCTGATCAAATGGAGGAGGGGACACAAACTCAGACTCAGTTTTCAGTGTGAAACAAGTCTAACAATAGAATATTTTACATGATACTAAAATCACAAAACAAAAAGTTAAAATTCCATACTCAGGTAATAAAGAGCACTTTAAATCAGAAGTATATTTTTAAAACATCTTCATAGGCTATTGTGTCTCACACAAAAGTAATTTCAGTATGTGATCATACTTTAAAAATGTTTCTTACGTTGTCTTAGATGATGACAAGAGATGATAAGGGGGTTTATTTTTATTTCCAGAAGGAAGTTTAGATGCTGGTCTTTCAGGTAGCTGAACTCCACATTGGAGATTAAGGTTTCTGAAGGTGCGAGCATGGTTATGCTAGATATTCCATTAGGTAGGCAGGCAGGTAGGAAAGGCTGAGAAATGTAAGTACAGGGAAAGAGGAAAGGAAGGGCCTTCATTTTTTATTCTTGGTCTACAAAAATCTGCTAATTTGTTGTGTTTGTCCTAGTGAGAATGGGTAGTGAGCTCTTCACAAGCTCCTTTCTCACTTGCCATCGTGGAAACTAGTATGGACATCTGACGTCAGTGTCCAAGTGTCTGTACCTGAAACAGGTGCTTTGAGTGCTTCAGCTCTTTAGGCCAGCTAAATCATCACATGTATGACTTACTACTTGGGAATTTTTCAGTTGTTATGCATTTTTTCATACTTCCTTCCATGTGAAATCCCTCTCCATATTCTTTCAGAATATCCTCATACACTGTGCTGCATTTGGAGAAAAATATGGATGAATTCTTTCCTTAGGGAATTGCTGCCAAATTCAGAGTTGTGTTTTGGCCAGTCTGAAAGTGGGAAAGAGAGAAGGGAGATCTTGAGAAAAACATGAAAAGGCTTGTGGGATTGACAAGGGGACAGGGAAACAACAGCAAGTTCTCTAGAACATGTTCTGGCACCAGCCTAGGCAACACCTTCATCAAACATTAGAGTCCTTGGACGCATTTTTATCTGCAGTCTACACAGAGCAGATTGCTATTGTGTACAGTTCCAGTTTTGGGGAAGTTGGAGAAAAAAGTATGGTGGTGATCAAGGTATCTGTGGGGAGTGCCTAAAAACTTATTACATGCCAAATATTCCCAAGTAGGTATAGGATGGGGGCATTCATATCCTGAGGGGAAAAAAAAAAGCCTGTGCATGCCAGTCAGTTGCTAGATACCAGGAAAACGGGGTTTGCTTCAGAAAGGAGAGGACTGTTTTACATTTAGCTCCTGTGTGGCTTTTTCGGTGCTTGTAAGGACATCTGGGACTGAAATGGAGAGAGGGGAGGGTCATTAGGATGTTGTGAGTCTTTGGGGATACTTCTGCAGAAAGCAGGTATTGTTGTCAGACGGACGTCACTAACACTGGGGAGATGGACCGATAAGCACATTTAAGCCTCGGATAGTTTGGTAGAGTAAGACGCAGCTATGGAAGAAAAAAAATTACCACTGATTTCACTGAAACAGATTTCCTCTTAATGCTCCAGGCTATGAACTCATGGACATGTAGCAATTTCTTCACCACTCTCCCAAACTGAGTGTTTATAGAATGGCACGGG
Organism: Irena cyanogastra; assembly: GCA_013397155.1. NCBI lineage: Eukaryota > Metazoa > Chordata > Aves > Passeriformes > Irenidae > Irena > Irena cyanogastra. Next base: position 27,783 of record VWZV01015310.1, on the reverse strand, counting down.
TGGAGAGTCTGTTCACAGCAATTATCTCTGCTTCAGCAACTAGAACCACAATTCCTCACACTCACTCTAAGTGCTATAATTATCTCTCAATACTTGGTGACTAATTTGAAGCCAAGCACTGTTAGAGGCTGCCCAAGTAATATTTTAAGTATATTTTTAGAATGCATGTTTTTTTGGTTGGAAACAAAATAAATGAGACTCTGGTAGTTCTTACTACCTAACTCTAATACACACTCTGGATACAAACGCAGCAGAATTCGATTCTGTCTCAAGTCAATGAAAAAAGCTGTGTTCTGGCAATATAAGCTGTATTTTCTATAATCAGTAGGGCACTTTGCATTTCAGTCATAAATTAATCTGAAGAATTCAGACGTATGTTGCTAGTAAATCTCTGCCCAGAGCCTTTGTGAGAATAGATAATATGGCTGTTTCCTAAAGAGCTTAGATTAAGGCATAAAGATAAAAAATGAGAAGAATAATTAGAATTCTTTGACTCAATGACTAAATAATCCTTTTTTTCTGCATACTTTGCAGACAGTAGAGGTATGAAATGCTGGCCTAAAAGGTAGTTTTTCTTTCTAAATCAAACTAAAGCAAAAATAACGTCTTGTATCAAAAACCTGAAGAATTTATGGTGTACAAGACAGCATAGCAAGTCACAAATATACTTCCACAGTTTATAAAAGCATCAATGTAGTACTTTCCTGTGGCAGAGACAAGACCTTTATTTTCCTAGCATACATATATATTTTTTCCCAGAGGGTATCTAGGAGTCTGATATCCCTCAGTGAATACAAAGGAGCCAGAGTTCTTTCTGAATGCAGACTGCAGGCATGCAGCCTTTAGCAGTTTGCACCCCACTGAGAGCAAAATCATGAATCTCATATTCCTTGAGAGCTGCTGCTCTACTCTGACCCAGGCCTTCTGTGGTCAGAAGAAATTTATATCCAGATTTTGAAGTCCTGACAATAACCCATTTCAGACTATAGAAACAGCTTTTTAGGTATCTGTTTTTTCTAGGTGCTGTGACAGCGTTTGATGGATTCACAGCTTCTGGGGCTGTTCTTTTAGGGGAAAGTACAGTCATCTTGATTCAACCTCTACTATAAAGGCTGGAGGGTAAAGCACAATGAGTGAAAAATAAACACAATTTTTTGTATTTAAAGACAATAGGGGAAGAAAACTTTTGGAAGATGATTCTATTTATAGCTGTTAAACATGAAATTTTTCTTTTAAACCTCCAGTTTTACTGATCTTCCAGAACCCAAAACAGAAAGGATCCTGGATAAGAAAGAAAGGATACTCTGTTTCTTGTACTCTTCTGCATGCACTCTCAGCCACTGCAAGGATTAGATAAACATTTGCACTGACCCTATGGAATATTCCTTTTATTTCTATTTTCAGCTCTTGCATGAAAAGTCAAGTGAAACAAAAAATAAAAACACTCGCAACAAAACTAATAAATTATTTCAAGAATAATGGTATACAAAACCTGGAAAAATCATGAAAAATTTAAAAAAGCAAATCAGATTTATTTTTAAAATTTAATATTAATGGTGTATACAAAAGTGAGAGGCTAACAGAAAGTAAGTTTTCTTTCTTAATATCTTGAAGTAATTATATAAAAGCATATATTATTGTGCAGAATTAAGTTGCTTAATTCTTATCATTGTATTCTGAACATATTTAATTTTCTTTCTATGAAATTATCATGCATGTGTGGATCACAATTGATATGAAAGACTTTCTGTGAGTTACTTGTAGTGTTAATCTTTAAATGCTCTAAAGTACTGTACTTGTAGTGTTAATCTTTAAATGCTCTAAAGTACTGGAGTGCTCAACACAGTGACATATAGCTGTTTATTTTACTTGGCATTTATTTTACCTCCCTGTGCTCTGGAGGGGCTTACAAGTCAGCTAAAGGCTCTGTCATGACACACTGTAATCTGGAAGTAGGTATAATACGTTTATATTTAATAGTTTATATCTCATCTCGACCTGCTGCTGCTAGTAGTTTTGCATAGCTGCTTAGCTTGGATTTGCAGAGACCAGTCAGATCTGCTCACATACTTATTCACACCGATAAAGAGAATTTGTATTTCAGTCTTATATATTTCATTATCACATGTTAATTGGTTTTCCCCATGCTCTTTCCTTACTTTTCAGATATATTGGGGAAATATAAAAATTCAGTGGCTTGTAGTATAAACCTTAGCTTTTAAACTTTCAAGCTGACTTCTTTTCCATTGCCTGCAATATTTGCAAATGTGCAAAATGGCAAGTATGATTCCATATAAACTAACTGCTGTATTTATTTAAGTCTGGTTCATTTCAATAAACAACACAGTCAGACATGAAGCAAACAAGCAAATAAGTAGTGACCTGAAGCTAGAGAGCTACCTGGTTAGACACCTGTGCAGTGTAGTTGAATACACATATCTGGAAAATCACAGCCTCATGCTTACAAGGTCACAAAGGAACCCAGCATATTAAGTTCTGTAAAATTTTAAGAAACATCTAATAGCACAGGTCTTTATGAAAACTAATCTGTTCATGGACAAGGATCTCAGCTGGTATTCATTTGATATACTTTCAGTTGAAAATTATCTGGGTGCCAGTTTCAAGCATTTTTGAATTATTAACCCTTCAGATGCTGTTATACTCAGGAAGGGTATAATTTACAATCTCATTTAGTCCAATATTCATTTTCTCAAGAATTTCTAGACAGATTTTTGTAATTTCACAAGTATGAAAATTTTTCTTTCCAACTAATTCTTCTTCACCTGTCATTTACAAACTCCATCTGGAATCTGAAAAAAGCAATCTGTTCATTCCTTCCACTCCCCTTTCTAATGAGGACTCTGCAGACAGAGCTAAGCTGACAGTGTGGATGATGTCGAAGGAAAGCTGCAGACCAGTTTAGCTCATCCTTCCATAACTGTATTGATGCTATAACACAGAAGTGGAAAAAAGCCTTTGTTATTAATGGAAGTACATGTGACTCCATAGCATCCAAGGGTGTAGATTAGAGTAACAGGACTATAACATTACAACGTTGGTTTTGCTGACCATAAGCTCTGCAGATTGGTTTATTATTGTATGTCATTTTTATCACATTCTCAAGATGCCGACAAGTAACGAACCACAAGTGAATGTATTTATTTATCAGCATCAAGAAGAAAACGTCTCTGTACAGCTTCAACAACAATACAAGAAACACCACTGTGGGAGACTACAATGTCTTTCTTCCTGGGAAAGGATAGTCTTTTTCATGGCCCATAGAGCATTGTTAGACCTGATTGCCCATAAAGCATTGTTAGACTCAATCTGATTACTGAGTTCTACTGTGAGTAGAAATATGCACTCAGTATCTAACTTTGAAAAAAACCTCAACAACAACAACGACAAAAGAAGATCTGATTTATGAAATAGCAAAATAAATAGGAAAGAAAAGACATCTATCATCCTAAATGACAAGCTCATACGGCTAGCCTGTTTTGGGAAAGTGCCAGTTACCTCCCACATACGTGACTGCAGTTCTAATGTTAAAAAAAACAGACATTAAAAACATGCAAATATATCCAACTTTCTGAGATACAACAAAAGATACAACAAGTATTAAACAGTTTCACGTTCATTCATTTGAAAGCATATTGGAAAAATAAATCCAATCTGCACTGACATCTGTTATTTTACAGTTTTTCAGTTAATGTATTACAGCTAGAAAGTGGATTATTTTTCCTTTCTGAAAACTGTAAATATTCTTTTCTTTATTACAGAAAACAAAATAATTTACATGGGTGAGTTAAGAGGTAATCAGGGCCTCCTGTCTTTACTGTGTTTGGCATATACTTGTGGGTAGAATGAACATAATAGACCATGTAACAAATGTATGATGATGAGAAAAACAATCAAGAAAAGATAATCATAATGAAATTCTGCAGTCTGTAATTCCATCGTGTGAACAGGAATTATTTACATACTAGAAGCACAGAGAGGCAGGTAAGAGACATAACTGGAATTGTACCAGGATATTACTTGACTCATATCAGTGAATAATAAAAATTTTAAAATGCATTTTATTTTTCCATTTGCTTGACATATGCACTAATGGACCGGGCAGGAATTCATATAACTTCATTAAATGACAGCTGTTCCGTTTCCAATATGCCACACAAGCATTTAAACTCAACAGGGAGAACAGCGCCACCTTCTGAACCACCACGGTATGAACCACATGTATTGGACGGTTTTGTTAAAAA
>VWZV01015310.1:5249-23506 GCA_013397155.1 Irena cyanogastra | reverse complement strand
GTTTTGTTAAAAAAAAAAAAAAAGAATGTAATTTTTTTCTCATGATTTGCCAATATTTGTCTATAAAACGGAAGCTTTTCCCACTTCAAGTTGAGAAATATTCCTATTAAAATTACTTCATGTAGGAAAAAAGCTTTTTTCCCTAGGAACATGGATACATTTAAAAAAAAAACTAAATTAAAAAACCCCACACCACCAAAAAAATCTCCAGGTAAAACAGAAAAAAAGTATCAACATGTTTTGTTTTTCTAGCACTAGAAGATTTTTTCATCATGTATTTTTGTTAATATCTTTTTTTTTTTTCCTTGGGGAAAATGTGCATTTGTGTATTTAGCTATTTATTTCTTTTTAACACCCCCACTCTCTCAAAATGTTGTCTGTAAATTTTCATTTTTAAGCCTATTTTCTCGATCTACTTTGTATACAGAAGAGAAGAGGTCTCAAACAGACATTTTAGAAATTTATCTACTGTCTAAAACTGCTGCTTTGTATTTTTAACTTTGCCAGTAATGTATAAGGTGTGCATATAAGGTATGTACAAGGTATGTGAACTAGAAAGACTCTGAAACCAATTGCATTTCATCCTCTAATATCTTATCAACTCCCTATATCAGTGGATAGAAATAGCTTTCTGTTGTATGTAATTCAATCTCTTCTATGAACAAGGATGAATGTAGTATTAGCTAACTTCTAATAGCTATTAACTTGTAATTTAGTAATGAATCAATTGTAAATTTCTGGTGCTTGGTAATAGCTCTCTGCAGATTTCTACCATAGCATTTAGCCTATTACACAGACAAAAATAGTTCATAAAAAGGACATTTTAAGAAATTATTTGCCATTAGTTTCAGCACAATAGATTAAAAAACATTCAAGTTCTAAAGGTATTTCCTTTGGTTTTATTTAATGCCTAGAAAGTCAGCCCTCTTGGGGGGATTAAATTTGATTTGTTCAGATAAAAAATGATTCTAATATTCCATATAGTTTAAGGGCTTAATTTACCACTTGAACAGCTTTGTCATACTACAAATGACCTTTTTCAGCTCACTGCTTATTATGATAGGTATTAAGAGAGGATAAGAACCAAAGGAAACAACTATTTGCAAACTCTCATGTTAGATATTTATTATAAATGAACATTTTCATTTAATAATTTGGATTCCATTATCCAAGGAAATAGTTTTATTTCAGAAATATTAAAATAAAATCTGATTTGTTACAAAAATTAACAACATAATTAATAAATATTTATAGTTTAATTCCAAGAGACATTATAAATTTAAATGTAGTCAGCACAATTTAAAAGTTTTATAATTAATCTACCTCATATACATAAAAATGTTCAGTGTGAAATAAAACTCATTCAAAAATCTTTATTTTTAAAAAATTTTTCTTATAACTCATATTTTTACTGATTAAAAAAAGTCAAGCCTTATTTTCTCAAGTTACAGCTCATCTACCACTGTAAGATAAGCCCAGTTACCTGTGTTTAGCAAAAGCTTTGACAAATGGCTAGAATTCTGCAAATATGCAGTTCTTCCATTCTGACCCCACCGTCTTTTTTAACACAAAAAGTTTAGTCAGTTCAAGAAACACTGTAATTTCACTTGCTGTTTTCTAACTGCCAGGGGAACGAATTTTCATTATTCTCACCAAAAATAATTGCAAGCTTTGATATAAAATTTCAAGGCCCTTAGGTTTTTTGTGAGAGAAGGCTGATCTAGCAAAGGGCCATACATCCAATTTCCTCTCCTCTCTGTGCATTCAGCCACCTTTTATCTGATCGTCGCAGGGAGGAGGGGCTCAGCTGTCAAGGCTGCTGCTCCCAGGGCTGGCTCCCGCAGGGTGGCTGTGTGGCTGAAGAATGGGGTCTGCTGGGAGCAGCATTAAGATTTGGGTTTATCCAGCCTGGAGAAGAGAAAGCCTCTGGGGAGACTCTAGTGCTCCCTACAAATAGCTGATGGGATGATAGAAGAAGCAGTCAGACTCTTCTTGGTGGTGCACAGCAGTGCGATGAGAGGCAATAGGCACAGGCTGGAACATGAAAAACTCCATTTAGATATAAAGAAATATTTTTACCAAGAGGATCAGGTTGGCCCCAGCTGTTGCAGACTCCTCAGCCTGCAAGGTGTTCAGGACTGCACCTAGCCTGAGGAAACCTGGTAAAATCAGACCTGCTCTGGGAAGGGGGTTGGGATAAATGCTAATGGAGGCGCCTTTCAACCAAAGGGTGATTTGGTGTGAGAAATGGCCTGATGACAGTAGTCAGAAGAATGAGGTGGATGGTTCCTGCCTGCACTGGAAAGCAAACATCTGGATGAACGGGTTAGTTGTTCCGGTATCAGTGTCAGTACCCATTCCAGCAGCTACCCATTGCTCCTAAAAAATATGAGCATTTATCAACCCTGGAAGAACTAAAAGGAACCAAACGGAGTACAGTTTCATAAAGCTATCATTATTTCTTTCTATTAAAATGTGATTATTGAAAAATTATTAGAGCTTTAATTTTCCACAATATGAAATTAAATTCCTGTGATAGATTGGAAATTTAGTTTGCAAACCCTAGACACTCTCTCTGTTGCTTGCTTTTTTTTCTCAGTTGCAAGCAGCAAATTTTCTGTTTAGTACCTTGAAAACTACTCCTGCTCTGCTTTAGCACATCTATGCCCCAGCAGTTTTATTCTCTAAGCTTCAAACTAGTAAAATTTATATCACAGATGATATAGCTGTCTCTAAGACCAGTGGATAGTTAATCTCCAGAACTCCTGGGGGGCCAGGCTGCAGCTGTCCTTCTGTCAACGTTACAGCACAGGACACAAAAACAGTCCTCACCTACTCACTTGCAGAATCACATATTATGCATACTCAGTAGTAGGCATGATAGACTTGAAATATGGCAGTATTGAAACATGATGCTTTACTGCCAAAAGGAGCAGATATAATTCTCTCTCCCATCTTCATACATAATGAGAGAGCAAGCTGTACAGGGAGAAGTTCACCACTCTCCTTAAAGGGCTACAATGCATCTTTACCTTTAAATGTATGCATAGACATTATTTTATTTGAGGAGGCCTTGCACTTCAGATAGAAGGCAATTCTCTCTTTAGCCTAAGCCTGAAAGATATTGAAAGGAGGCTCCAACAGTATGGAAGCATTGTATATTTTCAAGTATTTTGAAAATGGCTTTGCATCTCTTAAAACGCAACCTCTATAAAAAGCAGAATTGTATGTCCACTGTGACTTCTTAAGAATCGGAAAATGAAGCCGAGTTTTTATTTGAAATCCTCTTTTAAATTCTCCAAAAAAGTCTCAGCCATACTTCTAGTAGTAAAAAATAGACTTAAAGAAGTACTTCAGCTCCAGGAAGCCCCACAGCAAAGAGCATTCCTCCAGCAGCAGAATGAACTATAATGAGTCTAGACTAATGCACATCTCAGTGTAAATGGCCTAAAATTACTCACTTACTCATTTCTCTGTATGACCAGCTGTAGATCCTAAGATGGGAGTATCATTGAACAGATGGAAATCATGGAATCCAGGCTAAAGTATAAGAAGGAAACCTGTAACATAGCAGAAAAGAAATCTAACTGTAAGAGAAAAGGAAGATTGTTGTAGGTTATTCATTCTGATCTTTACTGCATATTTTCCTGATTTACTTGCCAGTATGATCCTGCAACAAATAAATGCTACTAACAAAATCTTGAACTGTCATTTTAGAAAATATTTGAACCAGCACAGTAGCTTATACCACAATCTGATTCTGGCACTTCTCACATGGGAATTTCTCAGCAGCCATTTCAGCAATTACAGGTCATCTCTTCCACCTGAGAAGTCCTTCTCACTCCTTACCTGTATTCTCCCTGCTCTCAAGGCTCAGTAGTGTCCAAAATTTGTTGATGTGTCAAAGCAGTGGATTGGATGCAGGATCTGATCTGAAAGAAAATTATTTCATTGCCTCTTCTTCTTTCCAATTTTATCTGTGCAGCTCTCTTGCTGTACACTGTATAAGCACATCTAATCATTTGTGCTGGTATAAGGATGGGAGGAATGAGGATAGAAGAGTGTTTTTAGTGGTGGTAAGGAATGCTTTTTCCAGTATCTGTGCCACCTTACATTTGCTGAAAGTGCTTATTGAACAACCTAGTTGACTCTTCAGTAAATTTGATGTAAAATTTAACTAGTGCTTTAACTTTATTCTTATATAAATTTTCAGCACTATTTTGGTCAAAAAACTTATGCATTATAAAAGTCACCAAACTGATTAAATGTTATTGATATATTGCAACTACATATAGAACACATGTTTTAATATACAGTAAGATTCAGAGAAAATATGTGATGCACAATTTGCCCTATTTTGCAATAGCAACCAATTTCTTTGGAATTCTAGGGGTTTTATTGTCTTTGGAGAAAAATATTTCTTTTCTGTCTGGCATTACCTGCTGAACTTCCTCAAAGAATAACTGTTCCAGAGATAAATCTCTTATTCCGCTTTTCAAGCCTTCAATTGTCTCAATTTCTGCTCTGTCAGCATCATTATTTCAGAGACTTATTATTTTTGAAACATGAATAATTATTCAAGACTCTAAAGTGCTCTTTTCTATGCAATATGTCTTAAATCAGATTAAATAATTTCTCCCACAAACAAAAACTAAACAAACAAACAAACTATTAAAAAATACAAAACCAGGTGTACTGTGGAAGCTTGCATCCAGCATTGACAGTCTCCAAAGCTTTCTAAGGCTGCTAAATTGACTTACAAATCAGTTTGGGTTCTAGATGGGGTTCTATCTTTGCTTATTTTGTCAAATTTACCTTTTATCAATTCTACTCTGAAGTTTTTCCCTGAATCAAAGAGGACAAGATCCTTACTTTTTTGCCATGAAACCTGAGGCTCCAAGATAACACAGATGTTAAGTGCTAGAGAGTTAAAAAATCCAAAACCTGCTAGGTAACGTAGATGTCAAGACAAATCACAAAACTGCCATTTTATTAACATATAGCTGTTATTATAGCCAGGAAAAAAACTATAAAATTGCTGGTAACCAGCATAATGAATACAGAATTTCAGATACCATCTGTTTGTGGCTCAGTAGTTCTGTTTTCTTGGTAGCTCTATTTACAATGCTACAAATGGTGTCGATTTACTGCAGTTACAGTTATGCACTTGAATTTCAAAGTTCATTTTAATTTAAGGAACTCTTTAAAGTTTGATCAAATCTGGGAAAACATCATCCTGGAATGGGGGAAAAAATAGATTCATTCCTTAGATGAGAATACTGATTATTTTATAGCATAACCTGTCACAGAAAGAAATGAGGTTCAAGAGTTTGGACAATGCTTTCGGGCAAATGATGTGATCCTTCAGGTTCTGCTGTGCAGGGTCAGGAGCTGGACTTGACATTCCTTGTAGGTCCTTTCCACAAGATTATCCTATGGATTTGCAATTCTATCAAGGTCATGTGATAGAGAATAAATTTCTAGAAGGTATGTAAGAAACAAGGTAAGTTATTAGCATTACAGAAGAATTCTTTTCTTTGAATGAGTTCCTTTAAATTTTCCAGAGCTCATAAGCAGAGTGAAGGTGTGAAGTTGAACATCGGCAAGTGGAGAGAAACAGTATGTTTTAATATTTGTCTTTGTTTCTTGCTATTTGAATCTATTCTAATGGGCAATAAATTAAATTAATTTTCCCCAAGTCAGTCACTGGTAAGTGATGTCCCTGTCTATCTCATTACAGTCTTTGTTATCCTATTTTCTCCTCATCCTGCTGAGTAGAAGGAAGGAGTAGCCAAGTGGGAGTTTGGCCTTTAGCCAAAGTTAAACTATGTTCACACGGTGAGTTAACTTTTCTAACAGTTCTGCTTGTGGAGACCATCTGACTCATCACAGTTCCTTACGAAACCTTTGAACAAATGCATCAGACTATTAGAAATAAATATCCATGTTGCTGCACAACTACATTAAAATTTTCCCTAGAGTATTTATTGACACTCTAAATATGTTGATTAATAAGCTCCAGTTAGAACTAAAATTAAAGATTCAAAGATTTTTATCCTGAAATTTGCATCAGTGTACATTTCCATAGAGAATTTCTGCACAAATGAATGTTTTAGTTTAGAGAACTATGTTCAGTGCTGTGCAGAAACTGCTTGAAGAGGAAGCTGAGTCAAAGAAAATTATATTCTGTTTTGGTTTCTGAGCAGAGACAATTCTTGAGAAAGAATTTTTCTGTAGAGATGGAATATTAAAGCTGATCTGAGCTATCAGAGGAAAATGTTTATTTGTTGCTTGATCAGGTAGTTTGGGACTGTGGTTGGTGCATGCAAACAAATTTGCATGAGATTATATTTGAAATGAATTATTAAAATCTGGGTACTTTGTTTTTAAAAAGCATTTTATTAGCTGCAAATATCTATGACCAATAACAGAAGAATTGATTTGCTTTTCAGAATGAGCTGTGAAGAAAAATGATATTTACATTTTTAGAGAAAATGCATTTGTCTAAAAATTAAAGCAAGCAGATTTCTTTCTTTTGTACTTGGTATTGGAAAGCATGTTGCAAAAGATAGGACTGGGCATACCTGTTGCATGACACTGGCCAAGTCACTTCATGTCACTTCTGTGCTCCACTACACAGTGGGATGAAAAATGTTTTGACATTCATTTCCAAAATGACATTTATTAATTAATGGCTGTTATTAAAAATGTTTGAAAATTGAACTAAAGATAAACTACAAATCTGCAAGCAGATAATGAAATTAAAGATCTACCTTGTTCATTATCAGAATTCCTGTTTATTTGCATAATTTAAATAAGTCAAGGGACACCTACAAAAAGCAATCAAGGAAACCTTTTCTTCAGCATGCTGAGAGTATGCTGCATGACAAATTCTCCTCCAAGCCGCATAGCTAGCAATGAGACATTGAATTGTCTGAAGTAATTGTCTAGCAATGAACCAATAAACACCTTATAACTAAAAGATCAAAGGAAAACCACAGTGCTTAGAAATTTGCAAGAGCATCCGGGCTATGTTATGCACCTGTTACAGCAGGGTCCTGCAGTGGAAGCCCGTGGGCTCTAGGAGCAGCTGCACTCCACCCATCACTTGTCAGATAGAGCTTAACACTGAGCATGGATAGGGGAGGAACTGGTAGACACAGACAGGACGTGAGCTGTTGATCACATTTTCACACATATAACTACACCTGAAGTGTAATAATAAGCTCCCAGGCATGTGAAGAAATTGTTGCGTGAGAACCAGGTAGTGTCACAGCAAGCAAGTAGCAGCTTCAAGTAATTGAACTCATAAGGATGGTAAAGCTTTCACCAAACTTCAAAACACTTATCCCTAAAATCAGGAAAGGGAAACAAAGAGAGCAGAAAGAGAAGAATTGAAATTACAGGAGGAAAAAAAAAAAACGGAAAAGACGCAAAAACAGGAAAAGCCAATGGGATGGAATGTAGTGAAGGAATATAAATTTGAGCTTGCTCAATTGATACTCATTGAAATCACAATATTTCAACCCCTTTCCTGAAGGGAAGTTCTTCCTTTCAGGAAAGGTAATGAAATCTTGAAATTGGAAGACAGAGTTGAACAAACACTCCAAAAAGGAGATATGGTCAATTCAAACTGGAATTCAAAAACCCCAAAAATTTGAAATGGAGTGACTAGAAGCAATTGCAGAGGTGAAATTTCTCACAGAAATTGCAAGATTTCAATTCCTTTCCTAAAAGGAACAATTTCCTTTCAGGAAAGGAAATGAAATCTTGAAAACAGAAAAGAAAGCTTTACAAACACTCTGGGAAGCAGATATGATCAAATCAAATGCAATTGAAAACATCAGAGCATTGGGAAATTTAGTGACTAAAATCAAATGACCAGGATGAAATGAGTCAGTGTACAGGAGCAAATCTTAGCTAAATTAACCTTACTGAAGCTGCAAAATCAGGGGGAAAAGTCAAAGAAGATGAGAAAAAGGACAGGAGAAGAATTGAATGAATTGACACGGATAAGGAAAAAACCCAAAAAAATTGTTCACAAATTGCAAACAAGCAAAAGGCATGGGATGCCAAAAAGTGCAGGGATATGGACCAGAGCTTAATCCAGAGGATGCTCATTGAAATCAAGACTTCCTTTCCTTTCCTGAAAGGAAATTCTTCCTTTCAGGAAAGGAAAGGAAATCTTGAAAACAGAAAAAAAAGCTTTATAAACACTCCAGGAAGGAGATATGACCAAATCAAACGCAATCAAAAAAAAAAAAAAAAAAGGAAAATTGGGAAATTTAGTGACTAAAAGCAGATTAAAATAATCTAAAAGTCAAATCAAAGTCATGGCAGAAGAAGACCTGAAGTCAACAGATAATCCACTGATCCTTTTGAAATCAACAGGAAACTGCAGAATCATAGCCTATCTCAAGTTGGAAGGGACCCATAAAGATCATTGATCCTGCTCCTTGTAGGACTACCTAAAGTTAAAGAGTGTCATCCACTTGCTCCTTGAAGTCTGACAGGTTTAATGCTATGACCAATTCCCTGGGGATCGTGATCCAGTGACTGAGCACTCTCTCAACGAAGACCCTTTTCCTAATGTTCAACCTGCACTTCCCCTGAAGCAGCTTCATTCCCTTTCCTCATGTGCTATCACTGGTCACCATGGAGAGGAGATCAGCACCTGCCCCTCCTCTGCCCCCCCAGAGAAAGGTGTAGTGTGGCATGAGGTCACTGCTCAGCAACGTGGTCACCTCTCAGCCTTCTCTCATCCCAGCTGAACCAACCAAGCAACCTTAGCTTCTTCTCACAAATCTTGCCCTTGAGGCCAGATCACATTGTTCACCCTCTCTGGGACACAGTAGTTGGATGCCGTTCTTAGACTGAGGTGCTCAAAACTGCACACAGTATCTGAGATGTGGGGGTGACTGCTCTGCTTAGATCAGCAATGTACAAGGTAGATGGTTAATCTAAACTACTCTACTCACTTACGCTCTGCTTAGAGCTCAGGAGGAGAGACAGAAAAGTCCCTGGGAAATTAATTTCATTTTAACCTAAAACAGATGTGATACTCTGCACACCATTCTTTCTTCATAGATTACAGAGGATTCCTCTACAACTACTTTAGAATGGCTATTTGACATTTAAGGAACTAAAGATAGGAATATTAATCTGAAGATGACCATTTTGCTCACATATGATACTGAAATCATGAGAGTAAATAATTAATTGCTGAAAATATAATGCACTAACTGCCTTCAGTGTTGATGGCAAAATCCTAGACCCCAGTGCTTCACTATGCAGCATGCCAGTGCATATACCTCACTTCAAATGCTGTCTTACACATATTTAAGTGTTTCTACAGGGAGCTGAACACAGGCACTCCTCTTGCTAGCATGAGTTCATGTTCAGTAATAAAATCTGCTTTTATTTCCTTTCTTCCTCCAGAAGTTCTCAGTTTCACTGTTAACGTAAAGATATTAACAGTTATCATGAACATTTCCCAGGCTTTTTCTTGGTTTCATGCTGGAAAGTTCATTTAAGCAATTCTTTTAGATTTCCCAAAGTAGCAATGAACCATGTAAGGGAATCAGTTGCCCACTGTGCAAACACATGGAAACACTGCTAATTATAGGCTTTTACCCCAGTTAGCTATGAAAGGGACTCAGTGGCAGCAATTCTTGAATATCACACTAAGCTATTACTTTTACATTATTTAGGAATTTAGACCTTTTCTAGAAAAAGAAGTACTATAAATCTTTACAGATTTCTTTACAGGTTACTCCAGTTCGTAGTATAAAATTTCATGTATTACATAATTTGCATTAATAAAATTTAACCTGTGATTTCACCGAAACAAAGTGTTTTATCCCTGCTTCATAAAAAGTTTACGGAAATATGTTGTATTTCATTCTGAACAGGTCAGATAGTTTGTCTTTAAAAGGAAAAAGGAGAAATATGAAAAGGAGGAATGACTTAAGGTGGGTGTCACTACTGCTGATAATTTGCTTTTGTTCTCTTCAACTGCATAGAAGTCTTGTGACTAATGGATGGCCAAGCATCAGAAAATTGCTTTAGTCTTCTCAATTATGGGCACTTTACTATGCTAGGAAACACTGAAACGCCAATCAATACAAAAGCAAAAAAAAGTATTTAAAATAAACTGGACAATCCTTCAATTTATGGCTCTTAAAATTTTTCAAAAGCAGCTTTTGTAAGATATTTGGTATGCAAATGAAGTAATAAAACACCCTGATCTAATGGCATTACAAATATTGTTGTTACATTAAGAAAGCATTAAAAGTTACTGAGTCACACATGTTTCTTACCTGTAAGATCTCTGAGAGGTACGTGTGCCGCTCATCATTAACTTTGTGGTAAGCCTACAGTTGAAATGAGATATATAGGCCATCATTAAGCACAAATTTTAAAAGCCAAATCATACAGAAGATTCAGATACATCACAGAGCCTTTTTCCAGTGACATTTTGTGGACCTATTCTATTGTGTGTTCCACACACAGTCTGTTTGCAACACAACTTAACAGCTTTTACAGTCTAGAGGGATAGAGTGATTACAAACCTTTGCTTCTTGTTCCAGTCTAAGTTCATAGTCCTTTAGTTGATTCTGGAGACTTTTCTTTTCTTCTAGCTGTTTAGGAACCTCCTTTAAGGAACTCTGTGGTTATGGTAAATAAAACAAGTGTTTTACAACTATTTCCATTCTCTATAAAGATGTCATCACCATAGTCATTATTCTTCAAGCATTATGATGTTAGTAATTCTCTTTGGTTCCTGTGCATTTTTTGTTTTCATGGTTCTGGCTGGCATGCCGCAGAGACAAAAGCAATTAACCACATGCTACAATTATCAGTTATGCATTACACATTTCCCCATGTAGGCAATGTCTGCGCTGGGGACCAGAACCTCTGATCTATACTGCCGAGATTTGGAGAAGGTCCTCTTTAATCTCCGAGTTTTTTATGATTCTCCTCTATCTTATCCTCTAATTTCTGCAGACATGTTTCCACAGCTGCAATCCTGGCATGTGTTGGGCCATGCATATGCTTGGAGCTTCTTCGCCATTATCAAGCACGGTTTCATCCCTGTCATCCCACTTCATTATTGCTGAAGCAGAAGCGTATTTTTGTGGCCCAAGTCGTACAAGTTTTCGCCACATCACAGATGTACATGGTACTAAGTCTGAATTCCTAATCATTATATCATCTGAGAAGATAATCTCTGCCACTGCCATTTCTGTCAGGCTTTGGATTCCTTGTTCTGTAGTCTCCACTGGGTTTGCTGCATATAGAGATCATCTGCACACAGATATCTTTGTGCTACACTTTCCAGGACCCGTGCCCAGAGGCTGTGAGGGTTAGCTGCCCTCATCATTCCTTGGTCGATAACTGGATCATGTGACAGGGATCCCAAATGCGTCACTTCGGTGCCATCCAGAATTGTAGCCTCGCCTGCAGCATCCCACAGACAGACTAACCAGCTGATTATTGATTCATCAGGTCACTGACTATAGTCTTTTCTTAGGCCACGAAGGCCCTTCAGGGAAAAGGACACAATATTGGCTTCTGATCTTGTGCCAGTTGCTTTGACTCCTGATTTTATGTCAGGAGGTGTTGAGGGTCCTTCTCCTGCATCATCATCATCCACTGGTCGATTGGTCTTGTCTGTGCACTTTCTGCTTCTCGTGCTAGTAGCAACAGCCATTGGTTGAGGCTTACTGTCTGGTTTAGCTGCTGTAGTAACGGGGGTGTTGGCTGCAGCCTGAGTGACTGGGATAGCTGCTGATTTATCTCCCTGCCTCTGTCTGCTGCCCTACAGTATCTAGCAGTGTGCGATAAGCATATGCCAGGGCCCAGCTTACTGCAATGATCTTTTTCTCTTTAGGGTCATCACGGCATTTCTCTTTCAGGTATTTCCCCACCTCAGCTGGGTTCTGAATTTGTTCATGCGGAAAATCCCAGACTACAGGGTCAGAAAATTCCTTCAGGATTTGGCCCATATCCTCCCATTTCCCACACCACTCAGGTTTTTCCATGCCTGAATCTACTCCTGGGTCAAGGGTCTCATCAGCCCCTCTAGAAATTTCAGCCCTCATTCTAGAGAAGCTGCAGACTGTATAGAGGAAGCTTACCAGATTAAATACAAGAAAGATGGTCTCTAACATTCAGGGGAAATTGAACATTCTCCAATAGTGATGTAACAGATTCAGAGGAGAAGAAGGAAAGCAAAGGCTGAAAAGCATCATCCCTTGCTCCTCCTCTAACAAACTGGCTACATAACCCCAACCATGAACCATACACACCTGGAACAGACTCCAGCACCTTTATAAACTTCCTACAAATCCTTGTCACTAAGCCCAGCCCAACAGCTATTCTAGTCAGTGACCCTCTACTGCAAAAACTACGTATTAGGGACAATATTGGAGCTATTTCTGGATAAGAAAATAAACCTAGGGACTATAGAGGTATTAAGACCTCAAAAAAGCCCAGGGACCAGAGACACATGCAGGCCTCCACCCCAAGAGACAAATTCAAGCAACATGGCTACTGCTTTATCTCAATACAGAATAATCGCAACCAAAATGCGATCAGAACAGGGTTTTTTCCGCTCTCTCTCTCCACGCATTGGGCATCAAAGAATTTGTCCTGGTTTAGGGCAAATTTGGGAGAAAAAACATCCAAAAGGGGGTTTCCCCAGAAAACAAACCATATGGCCCCTCCCCCCAACCAGTTTGGGGAAAAAATTCTTCAGGGAGAGGTGGAAAAAACCTGTTTATTTAACAGGCAAAGCACTCCCCCCACACAAAAAGTGAACAATAGCAGATTACAGAACTCATTCACCACTCTGAAGAGATGACAAATTCAGAAAGTCTTTCCTGTAGGGGTCGCTCCGTTGTCAGTCCCTCCGCACTGGCAAGGCCGCCGCCCAGAGTAGGCCCGGGGGGTGTGGGCTACAAAGTGCGAGCTCTGGGTGCTTCCCTGGGTCCCCCATCCGGAGCAGGTTCGAACAGTTCCAAGGAGAGGGAGAGGAAAACAATCCAGGGAAGGCTTCTCTGCTTCAGCTAGCTAACACTAACTACAAAGCAAAGGAGAGCTCTGTTCTGCTATGTCCGTGCCCAACACAGTCCAGGACAGAATGTGGAGGAGTCACCGCAGTCTCTGATAACAAACTCTGTGCTTCTTCTTCTCCCCGCCTTCGCTCTCGGAATCCATCTTGAAGGAACAGAATATAACATCCAGAATACACAGAACAGACGACTGGGGATACAAGCATCATAAAGTCACCCTAGAACACACTGTGCTAAAGTGACACAGGTACAGTTTTCTATACTTGCTGCTCCTTGGCACATTAGCAAAGTCACCTTGTGGTGACCAGTCAGAATTGCTCTTTTGTTCTAAACAAAATTCCCTCTGATGGCTCTTTTTTAGTAGCAAGAAGATTTCACATCTTACCAGCACATTCATTTTTCAAACTTCTTGCTGGAAGAGCTTCTGGGCTGGTTGAAGAGCCACATGGGACATCAAAGGTAACTCATACCAATTTGGCTAGAAAGCAGAACTTTGTGGGAGACCATCTTAGGCATGCAGCCATCTATGTTGTCTACAATTGGAATGAGTAACAGCAGTACAGTCCCTTTTTGGTTACTGGCACTGGCAAAATCTTTGCTTGTTGTGTAATGGAATTAAAATATACACCCAAGCAGGTCCTCCTCTACTTCTAACACAGGAAACTGCTTTTCATCATCCCATTCATAATTTGATTCATTCCATCCAGTAGAGACATTATTACAGAAGTCTCTAACGGAGTTTTGCTC
Source organism: Irena cyanogastra (assembly GCA_013397155.1). NCBI lineage: Eukaryota > Metazoa > Chordata > Aves > Passeriformes > Irenidae > Irena > Irena cyanogastra. The sequence continues at coordinate 9,683 of VWZV01015310.1, read as the reverse complement.
TCCAAGTTTGGGAACACTGCATTACAACAAAGAGTAATTTGGGCAAACATGCCAAGAGGCCTGTGTGGATGAACAAGTAGCTCCTGAACAAATTCAAACACAAACACATGCAGGAAGCCTAGAGAGGGTAGAAACATTGACTGGTAGCCTGAGAGGAATACAAGGATTGTTTGAGCAGTCCGGAATCAACAATCTGTCCGGCCACAGCCCTGACAGAATTAAACATGGCAAGGGATGTCAAGGGTAACAAGACAAGCTTCTATAGGTACATCAGTGATAATAGGAAATCTAAGGAGAATGTGCTTCCTTTCCAGAGAATGGATTGAAAGCGGTCTTTAGAAGGAGGACTTGGGGATGTTGGTAGATTAAAATCTTGGCATGATCTGGCAATGCAGCTTGCAGTCCAGAAAGCCAACACTTTTCTGAGCTGCATCAGAAGTGTGGCTAACAGGCTGAGGGAAGTGATTGCCCTCCTCTGCTCTGCTCTCTTGAGACCCCACCTGGAGTACTGCATCCAACTCTGGGGCTCCCAAGATAAGGGCCTGTTGCAGCAGAGAAGGACCACAAAAATCACAGGGGTGGATCACCTCTCCTCTGAAGACAGGCTGAGACAGTTGAGATTGTTCAGCCGGGACAAGAGAAGGCTCTGGGGAGACCTTATTGCCCCTTCCAGAACCTGAAGGGGGCCTACAAGAGAGCCAGAAAGAGACTTTTTACAAAGGTATGTAGTGACAGGACAAGGGGTAATGGCTTTAAACTGAAAAAGAACAGGCTTAGGTTAGATATTAGGAAGAAATGTTTTACTCTGAGGGTGGTGAGGCACAGGTGCAGGTTGCCCAGAGAACTTGTGTATGCCCCATCCCTGGAGGTCTTCATGGCTGGATGGGATTCTGAGCAAGACAGTCTGGTGTAAGGTGTCCCTGTCCATGGCACAGGGGCTGGAACTAAATGGTCTTTAAGGTCCCTTCCAACCAAAACCATTCTATGATTCTATTATTATTCAAGGTTAATTTACACCTGATTGTTCTTGTACTTAAATGTGTTTTAAATAGCTGTTCTTCTTCCTCCCTGCTGTTTGTCCCCAGCATGTATAGACTGAAGATAGGAGCATCTTTCTTCCACATTTGTTTTACTAGGATGATTAAGCTGAGCTTGCAGAAATTATCTTTCACACACCAGGCTATCCTTTCATTTTATCATCCTAGTAATCCTTTTGTGCACTAGGCTGGAGCTCAACTTTCTTATGGCTAGAGAACAGAACTGGCCTAGTCCAAAAACCATCTCACTGCCTTGAACAATCAGTGATCCTTCTTTACCTATATAAATTCTTCTTTAGCTATATAAATTTAAGGATTGCATTTTCCTTTTGCACAGCTGCACAATAATGGTTCACAATCAACAAGGCATCAGCTAGAATACCCAGATGCTCCTCTGCAGTTGCATCAGTTCTCAATTCATAACATTTCTTTACTCTTTTCTAAATCCTTTGTCTACACTATTAAATTTTACTCACATCTTTAATAATCTAGTCTTCCCTGTCTTTCTTTTTCTAAACTACATCCAGATCCCAATTATATTATATAGTTGGTTTCAGGAGAGAGATATCACAATCTGATTCTACTTTGTCTATCAAGGTCATGCATTAAATATTAAAGTTCATCTTAAACCTGGTCCTGGAAGACCTCTGCTTGTACTCTCCCAGCAGACTCCTTCACTAATCGCTGCTATCATGTTCCATTTGCCAGCTCTTTACTCCTCTAACAAATCTATTCATTTTCATGTTTTCCAAATTAATCAGTCTCTTCCCATGCAATATGATATCTTTATCAGACGTCACAGTGAACAAGATTACTGTATTTATTGTGACAACAAATATCACAGAATGTCAACAGGTTTGCCCACCATAAGCCCCTTTTAGTATATCCATATTTCAATTTTGTTTTGCAATAACTATTCATCTCTTTATCTTTAAACTGAAAAAAACCGCTTTTCTCTGGTGCACACGATGTGCACATGTTTATTCAAACCACTTGCTATCACATTGGTGATGTGACAAGCCAGTTCTTTCAGAATCCTGAGATATGGATTACCCATTTCCCTCATTATAAGCATATCCAGCTCTTTGAGTTTTCCTTAGGGAAAAAATAGCTAATGTCAGCAAGTGCTTGGAAGAAGAAATGATAATAACCAAATCCTTTCTGCCTTTACTTAAAACTTAGGCAATATATATATGTTTAGTTTCAAGTGAATGAATTAGTGATCGCTTGATCTGACAGGTTGTTTGACTGGCTTTCCTGCAACATTCTTGTAGATCTTAAAAATCTAAAATACCATTGTATCCCTTTTACCTATTATTTTCTGATAAAATGTGTTAATTATACATTGAGTTTTGTGCCTCATTATTAGCACTTTGTTTTAGTCTTTATTTACAAGTCTAACATACAATATAATTTCTGTCAGTAGTCTAAGAATATTATATCCAAACTCATCCATCCAAATATTATATTTATATGTATTTTTGACTGGATAGATTCAGTCTGAGGTGAAGGTATCTACCTTTGAGTGCCCAAATGGGAACTGAACTCCTACTAAGAGTCACAGTGAAGATAATCGATGATGCACAGTGATTCATTCAGCTGTGCTGCTAAAGAGCTCAGCTCAGTTCCATCTGAGTTGTTTTAGAGAGTCCAGACATTCACATATGGCAGATACGACAAATGGGTTACGCAGAACATGTCCTTCTGGAGCACTAATGGGCTACTGTGCACTGAAGCATCTTCAAGACTCTTTGATTACACAATTATTCCACTGAAGATGCCAACCAAATAAATCTAGATACAAATCTCTTTACTCAGCTGACTGCATTAATAAGACCTGTTACTGCCTACAGTAGGAATTAAAAGATCTAGCAAAGAGGTAGACAGCTACATATGGAAAAGTAAATATTGTGCCCTAATATTTAAGAGAATCATATTGTTTCAATGTACATTTCAATATTATTTCCCAGTACTATTGTGACTAAACTTTGTTTTCCAACCCATCCTCAAGACTAATTCATCCAAACAGCTGATGAAGAAAGAATCCACAGCCTTATCGTTAAAGTCTCTCACATCTGCTACATACCACATCTATCTGTTTTGTTCCTGGCAAGTGTGTACCTTTAATGCTTGTTATCCCCTCATAGTTTTGCTATCAATGCTATTACATTCCTGGTCAGTCAGGTTCTTCCATTTGTTTGCTCAGGTCCCCTGTGTAAAATAAGTACCTGCTTTAGATTTTTTTTAATTATTATTCCTAACATAATCACCTCCTCAGTCAAAACAGATGAATCCTTTCCTTTCTATACTGATTACTTGACCATTCTCTTAATAATCAGTTATTTCTTCTTATGACCTTAATGCTTTGCTAGGCCTTTGTTTACCAGATTTTCCAGGTAAACACTGAAACAAGTTAACAATTCTGCAAATATTTTCCCTTCTTTTCCCATGGGAAGTCTTAATTTTTTCTCTATTTATCATGCTAGTCTCAGATCCAGAAGGCCAGTATCCATATATGGTTTATTTCTCAGAGAGCTTATAAATGCTTGCTGCTTGTAAAAAAAATTACATCTGCCTGTTTTAAGTATTTTCTAGCATCTGCAGATTACTGCAACTTTTATTCTTTTGCATAATTTTCTGCATAACATGTTACTTACTTGGCTCCAAATTTTATTTTTCATTTTAAAAATTCTGGGTTTCATAAAGATTTTCCTAGGGATAATTTCTGTTAAAATCAAAATTTTGTAGGAGCATGGCAAAAGACACAGAACTTTTAAAACCTGTTGCAAGAGAGAATAACCCCTCCCATTGTTCAAAAGAAAAAAAAACAGATACAGAAGAGCTGTATCTTTGAGGAGTATTTTGCCCCTGCCTGAACAGTTATACACTTTAATCTGTTACAACAGGCACATTGGAGACATGAAAAGAATTGAGGGGTAGTTGCAGGCTTTTTTCCTAATTAAAGCAGAAGTACCTTGGGTGCAGACAAAATCTTTGTCCAAATACAGAAGGCTCCTACAGTCAATTCAGCCAATGTTGGCCAATTCAAGGAAAAAAAGTAAGCTGCAGATTAAAGAGAAGATTTGGCTTAATTCCACTAGGGTCATGTGCTATTTCATTTCAACATCAGTGTCTCTACAGAATTAAACAAGACAGAGAAGACCTTGGCACTGTTGAACTAGGAAACTAAATTTTTTTGCCTTCTTGACCTCAGTGCACATTAAAGATTACAACCATGTAACAGCATATTTTGTACAAAATCTTTTGTACCACCTACTACATATTTTGTATCACCATAGTAAGCTCAAATACAGTAAATACAAAAGCTCATGCTGCTCTCCAGATTTGTTCTATGTAAATTCACAACACACTATTTATTTCTTTACTAGATTGTCAG